>VMDO01000360.1:303221-321701 GCA_007922755.1 Pedetes capensis | reverse complement strand
ATAGTAAAAGAGCACTTGAAATCAAAAGCAAATGTGCTTATTGGCAAAATACCAAAATGATTTCTATTAAATTCAGAAATACAAAGATGATCGATATTAATACATTTATT
Source organism: Pedetes capensis (assembly GCA_007922755.1). Taxonomy (NCBI): domain Eukaryota; kingdom Metazoa; phylum Chordata; class Mammalia; order Rodentia; family Pedetidae; genus Pedetes; species Pedetes capensis. The sequence goes on along the minus strand of VMDO01000360.1, from coordinate 321,591 downwards.
CAGCATCATTCTTTTATCCTTACTAATGTAGATAGGCTAAGAAAAGACCAATTTTGAAGACCAAATTCAGGAAAACCATTGGGTTTTTCTGTATTTATCTTAAAAACAGACAACTTACCAAATGTCCTTATTATTCTAATAAACTATTAATATCTTTAAAAATTATATCTGTTTTAGAAAGGAAAAGAAAAGCTATTGTTACAGGAAAAGGACATGATTTTATGCTTAAAAAACCAAGAGAATCAACTAAAAATTATAAAATTAACTTCCTAAAATTATTCTATAAATATAGTCAAAGTAAGCCAGGCAGCAAATAAGGGAAACAGGAGTCGAATTTTGAATATACCATGAACTGCCAAAAGAACCAACAAATCCGTCCTAGAAGTGCAACAGTAGTGCTCCTTGGAAGCAAGGATGGTTAGACTACATCTTACATATTTTGGACATGTTGTCAGAAGGGACCAGTCTCTGGAGAAGGACATCATGTTTGGGAGAGTGATGGGTCAACAAAAAAAGGAAGACCCTCAACTACATGGATTTACACATGTCTACAACAATGGATTTAAACATAAAAAAGGTTTTGTGCATGGCACAATGACAGGCAGTGTTTCATTCTGTTGTACATAGGATCACTATGAGCTGGACCTGACTCAGCGGCACCTAACCACAACATGGTCAAAGTACTATCAAAACCTCATTGAGGACTGGCAGATGGTTGTTTTGTTGATATTAAACCTGAAAAGTGATCATAAAAGTGATCTGGACAAATAATGGGCTGAGAATTAAGAGAAATTCACACCTAACCTATAAGATTTCCACTTACCAGGCATACAAAGAAAAAGATGAAAGAAAAAGACCATGCTCAATGTGGAAAGAAGGAATGATGGAGCAAGAGTTCTCACACACTACTAGGCATTTGGCAATATATGCTATGAACCTTACAAACATTCCACTTTTATACTGAGTTATTTATATTAAGAAAACTGTTGGGCACAGTGGTGCACACCTGTAATCCCAGCGGCTTGGGAGACAGAGGCAGGAGGATTGCAAGTTTGAGTCCAAAGGCAGTCTGTGTAATTTAGCGAGACCCTGTCTCAAAAATAAAGTTAAAAAAAAAAAAAAAGGGCTGGAAGTGGCAACTCAGTGGGCCAGCACTTGCAAAAGCATGCAAGCGCAAGCCCTGGGTTCAAACCCCCAGTACCACAAATAAATAAATAAATAAATAAATAAATAAATAAATAAATAAATGCAAAAACTTAAATGCCCACACTAAAGTGCTGTTGATAAAAATTATGACAGCTACAGGATGGATTCCCATAGAATCACTAAAAAGCACTCGTGTTAGTACTTTTTTAAAGATGAAAAAGTGCTTGTAACAACAAAAACAACCCAATATGCTGGGGGAATCAGAATTTTGAGTTAAAAATCCCAAAGTATAAGTATATATAAAAATTAGCAGAAGAAATTATCCATGAAGTCAATTACAGTTTTTATTTCTAGGTGGTAGAATTATGTTTGTTTTTTCTTTTAAGACATTTCTGTGAGTATTCTTCAATGACTGTGTATTACTTTATAATTAAAATGTTAAAATGTCTGTGAAGTAATTTCAAAAATAATTACTATGATGATTTTTCAGTCTTTCTAGCGTCAGCCTGCCTTTAGCTAAAATAATTCCAATAGTAAATGGACAGATCCATTCAGTTTGCAGTGAAACACCAAGTCATTTTGTTGAGGTAAGAAGAAAGCTTGGGGACATTATTTAAGAGAAATTGTGTTCATGATGTGGCTGTGTTTACTAACATAAAATTACATTCTCTGCTGTGATATTCATTCAAAAATACAAAACCTAGAACACACATGTGGAGTATGGAAGAACGCCCCAGAATTAATAATGTTTGATGCCTTTCCCCTATCATGGTCCATCACCTGCGGTGCTGCGTTTTATTCCAGATATATCCTAGGGCTCCGTTGAAAGTATGTAGCATTATATTTTGCATACCACCATCATGTCTTCTGATACTCAAAAGAGAGCCTAAGGGCCACGTTCACTTCCTGGGTAATACTCATAGAGGCTCTAACTTTGTCTGTCACAGAGCCCTTCACTGTTTGGTGAATCCTGTGATCCCCTTCTCAGAGTCACGTGTACAAATGCAAACAGTAAAACATATTTTTAAATATTAAAATTACTTTTATATGTTTAAAAATACATTTAAAAATCAAATTTATGATATAGTAATATTGCTTTGTTATGCATTAAATGACAAGATATAGTGGGAGTTCTAATAACTTCCACAATTGTCATATGATGTAATAATATCTTGTGGTTTGTATTGAAGACAAACTCACATATCCTGCTTAGTACTCTTGCCTATGTTCATATGCCAAGAATATATTAGATTTCAGTTAGAGATTAATGAAATCCTTGAAAAAGAATTTTTTCCTTTGTTTTTACATTCACAAATCCCTTGGAGAAGGTTAAGAATCTATGCTATAAAGTGTGCATGTGTGGTTTGTGTATATGCTTGTATATAAAATATGCACATACTACAAATACATAAATGATGTGTTAGGTCTTCCAGAAAGTAATATACTTCAACCATGTGATGTCAGCTTCCAGGAAAAATAACTTTAGTCTTGTAACTTCAATTTTGTAATCATTTACTTAATAGAAACTTGCCTAGCACCTGATGTACACAAAAATCTATATAAGACTAAGTCACACTTGAATACTTATACCACCATCTTTCAAGAACCTAAATAATAAATATTTCCTAGAATTTATTACAAGAAAAAATATTCTTTTTCATAAATGTTTTTTTCTTTGCTTTAAGTACAAAACTAAGAGCTAAAATCATTGCTTGACTGCAGAAATGAATTCTGATTACCTGTACTTTCTACAAACTGAAATGTTATCATCTTTGCTAGGATCTGTTGATGATGGAACAAGTGAAAGACTTTGCCGCCAATGTGTACGAAGCTTTCAGTACCCCTCAGCAACTGGAGAAATGATTTTTCCTTCAAGCAAAACTGCTGTGGGATTCATTTACATTAAAAATACACTGAATGAATCAACTATACCTAGAATGACAATTTGTTACCGAAATGCCTAATAAAAGTATATTCCTAATCAAAGTCTTCATTTCATAATGAAGTAGATTTATTTGGCATCTTAATATATTTTTTTAAATTCATCCAAGGACCAGTTTCTGCAGGTATATATAAATGTACGCACAATGCAAATATCAGAATTATTTGTAGTTTGTTACATCATGGATATTTGATCCAAACTGATTAAAAACTAATGTAGATACTTTTATACATATATATGTATATACATAAAATATGAAATTCAGTGTATTTTGACATTAATACTGAGGAAAAATCTGTCTGGAAAATAGGTCTAAGATATGTGAAGATTGTAAAATATGCCATTTAGCTAATCATAAAGTCCCCTGGACTCTGCAGTAAACAGGAGTAAATCAGACTTTTCTCCAGTTACCCTTCAAAGGAAAAAAATATTCATTGGAAATGCACCTTCATGGAGGACTTTTCTTAAGGAAATCAGTGAATTTTAGCAACTATGATCAACTCTTTTTCTTTATTTTTTCTTTGCTGTTTCTTTGCAGTATTTTCTAAGTCTTTATTAACAAGCCTTAGAAAGTTGCATACTGATTTACAGGCTAAAATTGTGTTGATGCTCTTTACTCATAGCTATTATTAGATAGTTTTATTCATTTGTATGTAAATAATTTTAATAACTTACTTTGTATTGATTTTGAGTACAATGGATATCTTATTGCAATAAACTATTTTAATAAAATATCATTTTGTTGAGTTAATACTTTTCAACCATGAATTTGTCTCTTAGTATTTTTGCTATTATTTTGAAATAGGAGCACTCAAGCCGGGCACGGTGGCGCACGCCTGTAATCCCAGCAGCTCGGGAGGCGGAGACAGGAGGATCGCAAGTTCGAGACCAGAGGCAGTCTGTGTAACTTAGCGAAACCCTGTCTCAAAAAGTAAAAAAATGGGCTGAGGGTGCAGCTCAGTGGTCCAGCACTTGCAGAGCATGCAGGCGCGAGGTCCTGGGTTCAACCCCCAGTTCCACAAAAAAAAAAAGAAAGAAAGAAAGAAATAGGAGCACTCTAGTTTTTAAGTTTCATTTTAGAAAAAATAAGTAGCATTATCTTCTGAAAAGGAAATGATTATTTCTAGCAAACCTAAAGTTCTGTAGCACTCTACCAACTGATCTATACCCCAGCCCCCCCACCCACACAACACACACCGCTTTTGTTGGACCTGTATCCCATAAATCTTGTCATATAGTTTGGTCCCACATAAGTCAATGGCCTGCTAGCCAATTTTGTGGCATCAATTGGGGCACCCATAGTATTATCCCATGGTACATTTTCCAATTGTCTGTACCTATGTGTAAAGGCTCTGGTGTATTTGTAGTCATTATCCATAAAACATGTAGTTTTTCCCAGTGGTATTTCTATCCTGTTGTTATTAGGTGCCGTCAAGTCATGTTCAACTCATGGCAACCCTCCTAGGATTTTCAATGGCTGATTGTTTGGGGATTGCTTCAGGAGTGGATTGCCACATTCTTCTCCCATTTTTATGGTGCTGGGACTCCAACCTGGGACCTCAGAGGCTGCAGAGCATCACTCTACCAACTGAGCTAAACCCCAGCCCCTTTCTATCCTGAACCAGTGTTCGATCAGATTTTATCTTTGTCCAGCAGGACAGCTACCTCTGCCCATTGGCTGGAATTACCCTGCCTAGAGCCATCTGTGTACCAGGCCTCAGGGGGAAGTGGCAGCTAGGTGTCTCCAGGACATCAGGTGGATGGCCTAACACCTGTTATAACTCCTGGGAAATTGAGCTGATACTTACCTTTGCCTTTTGTTTTAGGTATGCTCCCCACTTCATTAAAGTGGGCATTTGGGCCTCCCACATCTTGGGGGTGGACATCCATGATCGTATTTATCCTGCTATGGGATATATTGTCTTTACTTGCACCTTACTCTGTAAGGTAATGTTTTCATTAGCCTGCAGGGATGCAGCAAGCTGCTTTTCTATTAGGGAGTATTGGTTCTGCTCCCTTTCAAATCATGGGCCAACACCCAACCAGCATTTGCCATTTTACCATGGGTTGTCACAGGCCTTAATTAAATCCCTCACATGTCATTGTTACATCCAATTGTAATGGCTTCTTAGGACTAACTACCTATAAGTCTTAAGTCTGCCCCATGGCTCATTTGGCTTTAGTTCCCTTATCTAAATTAAGAGAGTCAGAGATTAACATCATCAATATAATAAAACAAGGAAACAGTGGCCAAGTGTGTCCAGGTGGCCAATTCCCAGCCACCAATCCATGCCATAGCTAAGTCTATCATATAATGATACTGTCCCAAGGACAAAGTCAATGGTCCATCAGGTTGAGTATAGACGACACTGCTGCATGGAGAGGAGGGGTCATTTTGTTCATGCCCACTCCCAGGCAGCCATTTCCTCCTTCAGTTGCTTTCATAGCCCTACCAACATGGCCTTCATGGTTCTTACATGGGACCCAAAAGTCAGCTTTGCTCTGGTCTTCTGCAGCAGCTCTTGGGTTTTGTACAGGTAGGCCTCTATGCTATTCTTGTCTACCCTAATGGACTTAGATTTACCCTGGCTCAGTGCCCCGGAAATGTTTTTAAGTTGAGCCTCAGCTCATTCTAGCTTCTCAGTGGCCTCTGCTTGAGTTTTCTCCCCATAGCCAGCTTAGCTTTGTACCTCCTGCAGCTGTGACTCCAGATGGGGTGAACTTGTTGCAGCTTCTTTGTGGCCCTCCTGCCACATAGTCTTTAGGCCACAGCTCAGACACCTCAGCCTTTAAGGGCAATCAGGTGTTGCTCCAGCTACTTTCCTGCCTGGGCCTCCTCACTCAAGCATCCTTGGAGCTCCTGGATCTATTGTTTTAGCTGCTGCTGCTGCCACTTCAGCCTAAGAAACTGTTTTCAGCAGATAACTCTGTACAGAGGCAGCTCGCCAAGCAATGGCTGGATGTGGAGGGGGAACCCATATGCTCCAAATCCTTTGGAGCAGATTGTCACAGCAAGACTGCTGCCACTGGATACCATAAACTGGGAGGGGGGGGCTACATCCCTTCTCTGGGGTGTTCCAGGATGGAGGGGACATTCATCAGATCCTGCTCACAGCACCAAATATCATGTCCTGCTTGCTGCACCAATTGTCAGATCATCCTACCACTATGCCAATTGTGTTAAACCTGACTGTCAATTGTTGGGGTCATCAGTAAGGGAGAGATGCTTGGGGTCAACTGTAAAGCCAAAACATGCTGAAGGAGGCATAGGCAGGTCTGACATGCTGTATTTCAGGGTGCTCCTCTCTGTGCCTTCTGTGGTGCTTCTAGCCACAGCCACCGCCCTCTGTGTGCCTCATTACCTCTCCATGGCCCCCAGTCCTCTCTGTGTTCTCCGGTTCTCCCTACACCCCATCCTCTCCATGCCCCATCCTCTCTGTGCTCTGGGTCCTCTCCATGTACTCAGTGCTGGCAGAGGGGCTTCTTAAGGATTTTATATAACAGTGGCTAATTGCCAAGACCATTGTCTAATCACATCACAGTTACATGGGATTAGATTATAGTAAAACTGTGCATATGTACCAGTCCATGTCCCATTATCTCAGCTTGTTTACATTTTGATTCTGGTCACCCTGACCTGGCCTAACACACCCCCATCCAATGTGAACTTGTGTCAGTACTTAATTACATATTTAGAAACACTGTTTCCAAGATTACACTCAAAGGTTCCAGGTAGACATCAATTGTTAACACTGTTTTAACCCAGTACAGTCACAAACTGAACTAACCTTTGTTGTTGTTGTTAGGTGCCCTCGAGTCGGTATCCGACTTATAGCGACCCTCATAGGGTTTCCAATGACTGTTTCGGGATTGCCTTGGGAGTGGATTGCCAGGTCCTTCTCCCATTTTTGCGGTGCTGGGAATTGAACTCAGGACCTCAGAGATTGCAGTGCAGTGTTCTACCAACTGAGCTAAATCCCAGCCTGAACTAACCTTTAGTACATATTTATTGCAGCACGGGGAATGGAAGTGTAGGATGTGGCTATTAATTGAAAGTGGGCAGCTTCTATACTTTAACAAGGAAATGCATAGGATCAGCTCATCTAGTGAGTTGGCTAAATGGAGATTAAACTTTCTACTTTTTCTCTTCCAAACTTATACAAATGTGCTTGTCATTATAGATGCATAAAACTGATGTGAGCATTTATTTTATTTGTTTGGAAATTAGGCAGGAAGATTCTTATCCAACCAGGTCTTTTACTTAACAAAAATGAAAGGAAGTTTTGTCCCAATTCATATTTATTTGAATAGCTTGACCTTTTAGAGCCATTGTGTTACTTCAGTATAGCACTCCTAAGAAAGATATCTTATTAATGATATCCATATGTAAAATGGCTAAGTCAACATCAATGCCTAGGTTATTCAGTCTAATAATCTAGTTGAGTTAGCCTTCAATAATTAGTCATTAAAAGTAAATCAAAAGTTACCAAATTTCAAACAGGGCAATTTTGTATCCCTTATTAATACTAGGAAAAAGATTAATTGGTTGGTGGATTGAAAACTATTGGCTTACACAAGTAACAAATGGTCTGATTTTTAAATTGTCCTTCCTGTAATTCTTGCCTTCTATACCACAGATAATTTCAATAATTTGCTAGATTGCTTTTGAATGATTATAGTACATTTATGGACCCTGATGTAACACATTTCACATGTAAGCAGAATACATCTTAAATAATTTTAAATTTAGAGCTTCATACTTTTTGTTATACAGTCTGGTCATTGGCAAAACATCTTATCTAGCACCTCTGATTGCTGAGATGTATTTTATCATGTAGCTCCCACATAGTTACTCATTACCTAAACCCTGTATCCATCTATAATTTGCCTAAATATTTCTGATTTTTTCTTCATAATCAATTTTAAGGTAAAGATAGGCAGAGTAGGAATTTAAGCAGTCCACAAGTTTTAGTCTCAAAAATACTTTCTTTAAACAGATGACCTACATTTTTGTCAATCTTCCTGTAATACTGGCTCAAATTTGATTTTTTTCTATTTTTATTTTTAGTCTTGTGTTTAGGATTATGAAAATCTGCACAGTAGATCTCTAATAAAATTTTAATTGGGCTTCAGGACAACTGAAGTATGTATCCACGTAAGTACTTCAGGGTGGTTTCATATCCTTGATGGTTGCAGCTGGGTTGCTACAAGTATGTGCCTATAGTATCAGGTACTCAGGAGTTTGAGCAGGAAAATTGCTTGAGCCCAGAAATTTGAGGACAACCTGGGCAACATACAAGGTGTGATCAAAAGATAAAATGAATGTTTAGATTTAAAAAATGATTACAGTTAAAGACACAATGCCATTAATCCCCTTTAAAATACTTCCCCTGGCTTTGAACAAACTTAACCCATTATTCTTGCCACTTTCTGGAGCTGTTCCGGAAGTCCTTTTCCATGTCTTTGGTTGGGCTGTCATCCAAAACTTTTACCTTTTGTGGTCATTTTGACTTTTGGGAAGCGATACAGTGCCAGATCCAGTGAGTAAGATGGACAAGGACACACCATAATGGTGTTATTTGACAGAAATTACAGTACCAGAAGCAGTGTATGACATGAAACATCATCATGATGGAGGACATAACTAAACACACTCACAAAAGAGGACATCCAGAACTGCTTCAGAGAGTGGCCAGAATGATAGAAGTGTGTTCAAAACCAGGTGGAGGATTTTGAGGGAGATAATAACAATGCGTCTTTTACTATGATAAATTTCTTAAATTTAAACATTCACTGTATCTTTTGATCAAACCCCATGGCAAGACTGTGTCTCAAATAGGAAAAAAAATGATAATTGTCAGAACTTCAATAATGAGTAATTTTTTTAAAGTCAACTGTGGCAAGATTTCAGGAAATAAATAACAATGAATAGTGTTTTATTTCACTATTTACAGGATTTTTTGAAAAAGTATGACGTTTACACTTAATACTGTGACAGAAAGCAACCTGTAGCACTTCAAACAAATATATGACTATGTTGAATACCTTTTGTTGAGAGGAATGGGTTCTTTAATCAGTTTTTCCTTAAATTTTTGCCTCATTCTATGTGAAGATCTGAACAGATGCCCAAATTTCCAACTAAGTTCTCAACTTCAATTTGCTTGAGAGAAAATACAGTGAGCAAATTTATGAATTTAAGTTGGACCTCAAACTTAGCCCATCTTCAAAAATACAACCACACCTACAATCCCATACCTCTGCCTACTCCCAAAAAACTGGAAGACAATTATTAAAATATTAATAGTAGTAAGCTGAGCAGTGATTTTATCTTTGAGCATTTCTGTTTCAAAATCAGGGACTGGGTTCAGCTCAGCTGGTAGAGTGCTGCTGTGCTCCTTGACCAGGGTTCAATCCCTAGCACCCCCAAAATGGGAGAGAATGTGCCAGTCCACTCCCCAAACAATCCTGAAACAATTAGCCTTCTAAAACCCTATGAGGGTTGCTATAAGCCGGACTCAGTTCAGTGTCTAACAACACCATGTTATTATTGGCTGATTGGGGAGTGGATTAGCAGGTCCTTCTCCCATTTTTGCTGTGCTGAGGCTCAAACCCAGGTTCTTAGAGAATACAGTGCAGCACTCTACCAACAGAGCTAAACTCCAGCCCACTTATAAGATATTTAGAATTAGTGTTAACTATGTTATTATAGGGGCTGGGATTTAGCTCAGTTGGTAGAGTGCTGCTCTGCAGTCTCTGAGGTCCCCGGTTCGATTCCCAGCACCACAAAAGTGGGAGAAGCATATGGTAATCCACTCCCAAGGCAATCCCAAAACAATCAGCCATTGAAAACCCTATGAAGGTCACTCGACAGCACCTAAGGACAACAACAACATGTTGTTGTACGGGCCGGAGTTTAGATCAGTTGGTAGAGGATCATACTACACTCTTTGAGGACCCGAGTTCGATTCCCCAGCACTGCAAAAACAGGAGAAGGATATGGCAGTCCACTCCTGAAACAATCCTGAAATAATCAGCCATTGAAAACCCTATGAGGGTCACTATGAGTTGAAACCAACTCGAAGGCACCTAACAACAATAACACGTTTCAAAATATCTATAGTGAATATCTATAGTGAATATCTATAGTGATCAGTTTTATAATTAGGAGGAATAAAAAAATTATTTTTACATAAAGACAATTTCCAGATGTATCAAGCCAAATTTATTAGACATAACCCATATAGTATTTGAGAGCTGCCATAACAACATCAACAAAAATACAACAGCCTGGGTGGCTTAGACAACAGAAATTTATTTTCTCACAGTTCTGGAGGCTGAAAGTCCAAGATTAAGTTGTTAGCAGAATTGGTTTCTTTTGCACCTCTCTCCCTTGACTTGCAGATGGTCACCTTCTTGCTATCTTTTTATAAGGCTTTCCTTTGTGGTGGTTTTTTGTTTTTTTTTTTTTCCTTGCATTGTCTTGCATTGTTTTGTTTTTGCGGTGCTGGGCTATAGAACCTAGGGCTTCACACATGCTGGGCAAATACTTTACCACTGACCTGCACTCCCAGCCGCCTTTTGGTTTTTTTATTTTGAGACAAGGTCTCAATAAGCTGCACAGGCTGTCTCTGGCCTCACACTCATGATCCTCCTGCCTCAGCCTCCCAACTTGCTGGGATTACAGTTGTGTACCACCATATGGGCTCCTCTGTGCTCCTCCGTCTCTTGTGTCTCTTTCCTTTCTTATAAGGACTCCAGTCCTGTTGGAGGGCCTCATCCTTTATGACCTAACTTAAAATTTAATTATACCTTTAAAGGCTTTCTTTCCAAATATAGTTACATTGGGGCTTAGGGGTTCAACGTAAGAATAGGAGGAGGAGTCAGATGATTGAGTCCACACGTAAAAACAAAGTACACTTTGTGGAAAAGTGTACTGAAAAGTTAAAATGGTAGCATGAGTAATTTAGGAAAAACTTTAGGGAGAAAAGGGGGAAAGAGGGCTGCATCACCTCATGACTTGATTTTTCTTGGTCAATTTCACATTGCCTTCTCCATGTGCTACAATTATAGAAACCCAACATTTCCTGGAGTTAGAGGTCGATGCAGCATGGGCCTCTCATTCTGCATTAGGTCACATTAGTTAGTGCCAGAGCCCAGCCCCATTTACAGGGCATCTGATGAATGCTTAGCCATGGCAGTTCTACCATGATGCCATTCGGCTTCAAAAAAGTCCAGGTAAGGGGCTGGCCATGGCCCAGAAGTTTTACCTGAAATTAGAAACATACATACAATTGTTTCCAAATGTATCACTTGGACTCACCCACTTTCCCTGAGGAAGGAGTAATTGGTATTTCTGAAAAAACATTGTAGACAGTTGATTCATTTTTTGACCTGGAGCAAGTCACAAGCAGGTTTAATTTGTTTAAAAGTACTTGAGGGGTTGAACCCAGGGCCTTGCATATACTTTGCAAGTACTCTATCACTGAGCTGCACCCTCAGCCCACTTTCTATTTTTCATTGTGAGTCTTGCTAAGTTACGCAGGCTGCTTCTGGCCTCAAACGTGCAATCCTCCTACTTCTGCCTCCCAAATCACTGGCATTACAGCCACTGTGCCTGGCTCGCTGTTTTAATTCTTGATCCAAATGAATGAATACATCTTTTTGCTACTGTATTACCCTTAAGAGGTAAATGAAGGTATGCAGAGATCCGGAAGAAGAATTGCAAATGCTGAATGGAATATCAGAGCAGGGAAAAAGCTTGAAAAGAGGATCAGGAATTAAAAAATGACTGGAACCAACCTGCTCCATTAAGGCCCGCCTAGTTCTTACCCAGAATGTGTGGAGAAAGGCTCCCTTTCTCTTAGCCAGCCACTGTTCCTCCCCAAATTCTCCAATAACCTCCTCCAACCAATAATACATAATTTAGTCAATCATTGCCATAATTGTTTTATAGCCTTAGTCGTGATTTTACCAAATGAATCCATGCTCTAGTGTTATTAAATGAATTCATGTTCTAGGGTTATTTTGAACCATAAAACTTTATCAGGTAGATCAATACAAAAACAAAATCTCTGCACTTTAAAATAAGAATATCAACTGGTGTTAAAGGGAACCTAGATAAAAAGATAATGTCATATCCAGGCTTAATATCATATCCAGGCTTTGAAGCTCTCCTTTTTTCCTTTTTTCTTCTTTTTTAAAAAGTATTTTAATTGTATATATTTACAGAGTGTGTGCATTTATCAAATCAGACTTAACACTTGAACCTCATTAATTTTACAAATAATTTTTGATTAATAGGTAACAATAATTTTGCATATTTATGATATGTATATATGATTTTTAAAATTGCATACAGCTTAATGAAGTTAATTATGGGCTTTTCATAAATTTGCATCCTGTATTTTGCACTTGATCTCTCCCTCTTTAACATTAGATTTAAACACCATCTTCTTTCTGTCTGATCAATCACAAGTGTTAGAAATAAAATGTGGAAACCATTTGGACAATTCACTTCCAAAGGGAATTGTCAACGTCTTAGAGAAAAGCTATCAAATATGTCAAAATGAGAGTTAGGGGAGAGCTAGGAGAGAGCTCAGTGATAGAGCACTTGTCTAGCATGTGTGAGGCCCTGGGTTGGATCCCCAGCACTGCAAATGAAACAAAACAAAATATATCAAAACGAACTCAATGTCAGGCCTGGTGGATATAACAGTTAGCTTCATAGTAAGATCATGGCATCTTTTATTCGGATGTGTTGTGGGGCAGAGCGCCAAGGGAAACATCTGAATTCAATTTTTATGAAAAACTCATAAAACTCAGATGCATGCAGTTGAACATTGTAGAATAACTATGAAGAATAATATCTATTTTACATTGATACGTGGAGATAATATAGCTTATAAGTTTGGTTTTTTAGGAAAATTTTCAAAAACTTTTGGCCAAACATTTGCCAATGATGTAACTAATTTTAAAGTTACTCTTATTAGGTGTAAGAGGAACACGTATAAGTCTCCCCTTGAAGTTAAAACAAACTATATTCTCATCAGGATATTTTAGTCAACAATTTAAAGGAACAATCAAGATTAAATTCTCACTTACCTTTGTTGCCGAGAGACTAGCTTTGGGTTGGCCAAGAAACAGCTGTCCTGAGGCAGGCCATTTAAGGAAAATAGCATATACTAATTTTTCCTTAGGTTTAAATGTGTACCTAGTTAGAAGAAAAAAATTAAAAGCATAGCAACAAGTTATAGCCCATGTTTCTCCTTATTAATGTGTCAGTTCTGATATTATTTTACAGAGATATTTCCATGTTGTAAATATCCACCAATGCCTCCATTTTAAAAGGAGATGGAAGAATACACACACACACAGACACACACACACAGACACACACACACACACACACACACACACACACACACACACACACACACACACACACACACACACACACACACACACACACACACACACACACACACACACAAACACACACACACACACACACACACACACACACACACACACACACACACACACACACACACACACACACACACACACACACACACACACACACACACACACACACAGACACAGACACACAGACACACACACACACACACAGACACACAGACACAGACACACACACGCACACACACAGTGGTATAAAAAGCACCTCCCTCTTCTACCCCTCCAATATTAAAGGGAAGTTCTTGAGAGAGAAGAATTTTCTTGAACTGGTATTCTTATTTAGATTATTCTCATGGATCTGGAAAAGGAGGGCAAGACTGAGCTCAGAGTTGGGATATGAGAGTTAAATGGCTTTCTAACTGCTGATACAAATCTGCATAGATATGTATTATGCTCAGTGTTAGGGGTGCAATAGAAAACTACACACATAAACTGAGCATGGTGGATTGAAAGTTCAAGGCCAGAGGTAGCCTGCAGAACTTAGTGAGACCCTATCTTAAAATAAATAAAAATAAAAATAGGACTGGGAGTGCAGCCCAGTAGTAGATCCCTTGAAACGCATGTGAGAGGCCCTAGTTTGAACCCTGAAGTACCAAGAAAAAAAAAAAAAAAGAAGAAGAGAAGAAGAAGAGGGAGGAGGATGAAGAAGAGGAGGAGGAGGATGAAGACGAGGAGGAGGAGGAAAAGAAGAAAAAGAAAAAGGAAACCAAACACATAGTTGTTGTTCTTACAGAACTGAGGCTAGAATGGAAAAGACAATCATATAAAAGTGTGAGTCTTGACACCCAGTAGGAAAGAAAAGGAAATGGAAAAATCAAAGGGATCTGTTTAGATTAGACCATCAGAAAGATGCTTGACCAAGAAAACAATATTTATCCTGAGTCTTACATGATGAATGAGAACAAAGAGGGAGAAAAAGAGGAGTATATTCTAGACAAAGGAAACTATTAATGTGTTTCCCAATCTTTAAACAGTACTTATTAAAATCTTTAAGTACTAACCACTGATTTCCGGCTAAAGACATAACATTGAACAAAGCCCCAATCTCATGCAGTACACAGTCTAGCGGGAGAAATTAAGGTGAGCAAATAAATACACATCACGTGATGATTAGGTGCTATGGAGAAATGGAAGCCAGGTAAGAATGCTATGGCATGTTAGGTTGGAAAAGAGAAGGCTGGGAGTGTGATTTTTAAGTAGAATAGTCAGGGAGAGCCTCCCTGAGGAGGCAGCTGTGAGACCTGAAGAATAAGAGCTCCATGTGAGCAGATGCCTGAAGCAGAGAAAAGAACGTGCAGAAGCCCCCATGGAAGAGTGTGCAGAGTACAGTAAATAAGAACTTTTCTAAACTGAAAGAATAAACATGATTTGTGTGGATGGGAAAAGAGCTAATAAAGAGCGGGGAGCTTCCCAGCAACTCGGCAGGTGGAGGCAAGAGGACTGTATGAGGCCAGAGGCAGCCTGGGCAACTTAGTGAGACTCTGTCTCAAAATTTAAAAATAATTTAAAAACAGGGCTAAGAGGACAGCTTCCTGGTGGAGCACTTGCCTAACATGTGCAAGACACCGGGTTCAACCCCTGGGATCACAAAAAAATAAAAGAGAGGGGAACTGAAGATAAAGAGTGAAAAGGGAGAATAGCTGCAATGATCCCTACAAGGATGTTTTGAGATGGGATCTAGACAATAGTTGGCCTTAAAGCCAAAAGTGAGGTAATCTGGCATTGTACATCTGGGAGTGGGTTTTTTGTTGTTTGTTTGTTTGTTTGTAATACAGGACAATGCATATGCTAGGCACACTCTACCACTGAGTGCACCCCCAGTCCCTTTAAAAAAATTTTTTTTATTTGGTTTTGAGACAGGGTCTCACTAAATTGCACAGGCTGCCTCTGGCTTCAAACCTGTGATCCTTCTGCCTCAGCCTCCTGAGTCACTAGGATTATAGGCATATGCCACAGCACCCAGTTGTGTGCATACATTTCAGTCATATTTAGCAGTCCAAGGGCATCCATGAAATAAGTAACACTGAATTTAACCAAATTTGGTATTCTGTCAAGTGAGTATAATAGGGAGGGAGGGTGGGTTTAAGAAGTTAAGGGTCTATGCAATGGATTAATTTCAGTGATCGGCCACCATTCCTATTAAATAACTACCCATTCCAACTGCCTCCCCGAGCTCCTAGTAAGCAGCATTCTAATTTCTTCCTCTATGCTTCTGACTACTCTAGGTGCCTCATGAAACTGAATCAGGTAGTATTTATCTTTTTGCCACTAGCAAAGATAAATTTCACTTCCCATCTTGTCCTGAAAGTTCATCTGTGTTGTAGTGTACATTGAAATTTCCTTCCTTTTCAAGGCTGAATAATATGCACTTCCACAGTATGTGTACATACCACATTCTTCTTATCCATTCTTCTGTCCATGGACTTGGGCTGCTTCCACATTTTAGCTATTGTGAATATAATTCTCCTATGAACATGGGTATATGAATATCTTTTTGAGACTCTGTTTTCATTCTTTTGGGTGTGTACCCAGATGTAGAACTACTGGATTATAGAATAATTCTATATTTAATTTTTTCTGACGTCCGGTTTTTCACAGTAGCTATACTTCCCCCCCACACACACACGTCTGTCAGTTTGCTGCACTGTGGGGGCTTGTGTGTTGCGATGAGGCTGAGAGCTCTGCCACTGTCACCTCAGATATGAGCAAGGTTACCCATGGCAGACAGGTTTTTAGCTGAGCTTCCAGACTAAGACAGACTAGGGAGTAGGAGCTGGTGAACCACTCCCGAAACAACTAGCCATTGAAAACCCTATGAATAGCAAAGAAACACTGTCAGATATAGTGTCAGAAAATGAGCCCCCCAGGTTGGAAGGCACTCAAAAGACTACCGGGGAAGAGTTTCCTCCTCCAAGTAGAGTCTACCGTGATGACAGAAATGGAGTAAAGCCCCAGGGTGCTCAACTTGCTGATGTGCCACGTCTCGAATGAGGAGAAACAACTGTAAACATCCATTAATAATTGGAACATGGAATGTACATAGTATGAATCTAGGAAAATTAGAAATCATTAAAAGAGAAATGGAGTGCATAAACATTGACAGTCTAGGCATCAGTGAGCTAAAAGGGACCAGCATAGGCCATTTTGAGTCATACAATCATATGGTCTACTATGCTGGGAATGATAAACTAAAGAGAAATGGGGTTGCATTCATCATCAAAAAAGACATTTCAAGATCTGTCTTGAAATACAATGTTGTCAGTGCTAGAATAATATCCATACACCTACAAGGAAGGCCAGTTAATATGACTATTATTCAAATTTATGCACCCACCACTAAGGCCACAAATGAAGAAAGGGAAGACTTCTATCAGCTTCTGCAATCTGAAATAGATCAAACATAAAATCAAGACATACTGATAATCACTGGTGACTGGAATGCAAAGGTTGGAAACAAACAAGAAGGCTCAGTAGTTGGAAACTATGGTCTTGGTGACAGAAATGAAGCTGGAGATCGCATGATAGAATTTTGTCGGACCAATGACCTTTTCATTACAAATACATTTTTTCAACACATCATAAACGGAGACTATACACATGGACTTCACCAGGTGGAACATACAGGAATCAAATTGACTACATATGTGGAAAGAGATGATGGAAAAGCTCTGTACAAAATGTCAAAACAAGACCAGGAGCTGGCTGCAAAGCCAGGTGTCAGTTGCCTTGGAGGTGTCGCCCGGTCGGGTTGGCGGAGAAAGGATCGCCATGCCTTTGGCTAGAGATTTACTACATCCGTCCTTGGAAGAGGAAAAGAAAAAACATAAGAAGAAATGACTGGTTCAAAGTCCAAATTCTTATTTTATGGATGTAAAATGTCCAGGTTGCTACAAGATTACCACGGTTTTCAGCCATGCTCAGACAGTGGTTCTCTGTGTAGGTTGTTCAACAGTGTTATGCCAGCCTACAGGAGGAAAAGCCAGACTCACTGAAGGTTGTTCATTTAGGAGAAAACAACACTAATGATCTATACAACTTCCTGAATTTATGTTTTCTCACAGAAAGCCTTATCATGAGTTCACTTATTCCACCAATATAATGTAATTATGTTTGATTTTGTAAGGTATATACAACAATGATCTCCTATTTTGGTGTCAGTTTTTCAATAAAGTTTTGATTATGGGGAAAAAAAAAAAAAAAGACCAGGTGCTGACTGTGGATCAGACCATCAACTTCTCATATGCAAGCTCAAACTGAACCTGAAGAAAATTAGAATAAGTATACGAGAGCCATGGTCTGACCTTGAGTATATCCCACCTGAGTTCAGAGACCACCTCAAAAATAGGTTTAATGCATTAAACACAAATGATAGGAGAGTTTTGGCATGACATAAAAGATATCATTCAAGAAGGAAGCAAAAAGTTCTTAAAAAGACAGGAAAAAAAGAAAAGACCAAATTACATGTCAAAAGAGACAGTAGAACTTGCCCTTAAAAGTCGAGCAGCTAAAGTAAAAGGAAGACATGATGAAGTTAAGGAACTAAACAGAAGATTTCAGAAGCCAGCTCGAGAAGACAAAAACAAATATTATAATGACATGTGCAAAGCGCTGGAGGCAGAAAACCAAAAGGGAAGAACACGCTCTGTGTTTCTCAAGCTTAAGGAAGTGAAGAAAAAATTCAAGCCTCGAGTGGCAGTAGTGAAAGATTCTACAGGGAAAATATTAAATGATGCAGGAAACATCAAAAGAAGATGGGAAGAATATACAGAGTCATTATACAAGAAAGAATTGGTAGATGACCAACCA
>VMDO01000360.1:177877-303121 GCA_007922755.1 Pedetes capensis | reverse complement strand
TCAATGGTGTTGAAGGACGAAGTGGAAACTGCCTTGAAAGAACTGGCGAAACACAAGACTCCAGGAATTGAGGGGATACCAATAGAGATGTTTCAACAAACAGATGCAGCACTGGAGGTGTTAACATGTTTATGTCAACAGATTTGGAAAACAGCTACTTGGCCAACTGACTGGAAGAGATCCATATTTGTGCCTATTCCCAAAAAAGGGGATCCAACTGAATGTGCAAACTATCGGACAATATCATTAATATCACACACAATCAAAATTCTACTAAAGATCATTCAGAAGCGACTGCAGCAGTATATAGACAGGGAATTACCGGAAAATCAAGCAGGATTCAGAAGAGGGCGGGGAACCAGGGTCATCATTGCTGATGTCAGGTGGATATTAGCTGAAAGTAGAGAATATCAGAAAGATGTCTATCTATGTTTTATTGACTATGCAAAGGCATTTGATTGTGTGGATCATAACAAATCATGGATAACACTTCGGAAAATGGGAATACCAGAACACCTAACTGTGCTCATGAGAAATCTGTACATTAACCAGGAGACAGTTGTTTGAATAGAACAAGGAAAAACTGAGTGGTTTAAAGTTGAGAAAGGTATGTGTCAGGGCTGTATACTTTCACCCTATCTCTTCAATTTATACGCTGAGCAAATAATCCGAGAAGCTGGACTTTATGAGGAAGAACGTGGGATCAAGATTGGAGGAAGATTCATTAACAACCGTGTTATGCAGATGACACAACTCTGCTTGCTGAAAGTGAAGAGGATTTAAAACATTTACTGATGAAGATCAAAGATCATAGCCTTCAATATGGGTTACGACTAAACATCAACAAAACAAAAATCCTTACGACTGGGTCAGCACGCAACTTCAAAATAAATGGAGAAAAGATTGAGGTTGTCCAAGATTTTGCTTTGCTTGGCTCTACAATCAACACCTGTGGAAGCAGCAGTCAAGAAATCAGAAGACACATTGCTCTAGGAAAAACTGTGGCAAAAGATCTCTTTAGAGTATTGAAAAGCAAAGATGTCACATTGAAGACGAAGGTGCATCTGACTCATGGTATTTTCAGTCACATCATATGGTTGTGAAAGCTGGACATTGAACAAGAGAGACAGAAAAAGAATTGATGCTTTTGAATTGTGGTGCTGGACACGTCTATTGAATATACCATGGACTGCCAAAAGAACCAACAAATCTGTCCTAGAAGTGCAACCAGAGTGCTCCTTGGAAGCAAGAATGGCCAGACTGCGTCTTACATATTTTGGACATGTAGTCAGGAGAGATCAATCCCGGGAGAAGGACATCATGTTTGGGAGAGTGGCAGGTCAATGGAAAAGAGGAAAACCCTCCACCAAATGGATTGACACAGTGTGTGCAACAATGGGCTTAAACATAAATAAGATCATTTGCCTGGCATAGAATCGGGAAGTGTTTCGATCTGCTGTACGTAGGGTTGCTATGAGTTGGACTTAATTCGACGGCACCTAACAACGACAACATATTTTTTACATTCCCACTAACGGTGTAAAATGGTTCCAATCTCCCCAATATCATCACCAACACTTATTATTTTCATTTTTTTAAAATAATAACCATGTTAATGGATGTGAGGTGGTATCTCATTGTAGTTTTGTTTTGTTTTATTTGCATTTCTCTAATAATTAGTGATACAAATATCTTTTCTCGTGCATCAGCAGGCAAATTCTACCAGGACAATTATTGTCTGGGTAGGTCTTCTACCATCTTCTCTGTTTTGGTTGATTTATTTGACTATTTTTTCTGCACTTGGTTACTTCTTGTTTGCTAATTTGATGGGACATATTAGCTTCAAACATTAGTCCACTTTAGATTAACCACTCAGCATTTTTCCCTTATGTGAATGGCTTACAATTTTCTAAGAACTGACTACT
The DNA here is from genome assembly GCA_007922755.1 of Pedetes capensis. Classification (NCBI taxonomy): domain Eukaryota; kingdom Metazoa; phylum Chordata; class Mammalia; order Rodentia; family Pedetidae; genus Pedetes; species Pedetes capensis. Next base: position 301,196 of record VMDO01000360.1, on the reverse strand, counting down.
TTTAGGTAAAAATTGTCTACCACTAGAAGATATCAAGAGATGATTTAAGCAGAATTTGACAAACATTATGTTCAAAAGCTCTCTGATTCTTCCTGTTCCTTCTCTTTTGTTTGAGTAAAGTTGGAAAGTGCTTTGTAGAGGTAGAATTCATCTGATTCTGTTTTTATCCTCCTTTTCTCTCTATATCAGTGAGAAAATTTAAACGCCTTCTTCTATCAAATCATAGTTGGTAAGCAGCAAGACTTACCACACATCTGGGGTGACAGTGTCGTTCTGAGAGCGCCAAGTGTGGGTTTCATAAATGGCTTCCCCATTGACTTTGAGCCATGTTCCCATTTGCCTTAATCGCTCCTCAAAAATTGCAGAAATGATGCCATCTGATGTGGGGCCAATATTCATCAAAAGATTTCCTCCACACGCAACTGTTTCCACAAGTTGCTAAAAAACATTAAAATAAATACAGTACTTAGCCAGAAAAAACAATTTCATCTTCCATGTGTTAATGTATTGTGTTTTTGTATATATACATAGTCTCTCTCTAGAGGAACACAAAGAGGGTAGAATAATGTTCTGGGCCACTGAGCTATCCAAGCTGTAAGGAATACAACCCCACATAACCTCACTATTGAGAATATTGCAATAATATCTACCAGACATTCTACTGTACCTTCACCAATTCTTCAATTGTAAGATAGTCACTGATTCCAGCATCTCTCCTGTAGCCCCAGGAAAATTTGTCTATTGTCATGCAGTTTTCCCATTTATGTGGCAAAAGATGTCCTGGGTTATAACGATCACTGCAGGTATAGTAGCCACCATGCTTACAGATGGAACCAGCTCCCCAACGATCATTGGTGACTACTGTATCCCGAACTGGGCTGAAATGAAAAGTGTAATCTTTCTTAAAGAAAAAGTATTTTTCATAAAAAAGAAAATGTCACTGAAAATAAATGTACCTGTAAATCCACTGCTGAAAAATGACCCTATGATAATAGAGTGGGATGCCTATGCTTCTCAAGTCAAATAGACCTGGGGTGATTGGAGTCCTGGCTCTGTCACATTTTAGCTCCCAGACTACAGCAAATTACCTAATTCCTCTGATAATGAATCCCCTCATTATTATTAGAACAAAAATAATTGATGTAAAACATTTCCATGCTCAGCACTTATAAGAGTATTGTATTACTTTTTGAAGCTCCTCCTCCTACGTCATGAATGACAGTCCAAAGTGAATTTATACTCAACACATTTTTCCTCCAAGGACTGAATAATCTCATACATGAAACTGCTAATTTGATGGGATACAATATCTGAAAAGTGGAAAGTATACATAGATATGTATGTTTGTTGTTAGGTGTATACATATATATTCTAGTCTTTCTCTTATAATTGTGCCTAATGTTGAAAAATCTCAGAAAAAAAAGACAATGCTTGCCGGGCGCGGTGGCGCACGCCTGTAATCCCAGCGGCTCGGGAGGCAGAGGCAGGAGGATCGCAAGTTCGAGACCAGAGGCAGTCTGCGTAATTTAGCGAGACCCTGTCTCAAAAACTAAAAAATGGGCTGGGGGCGCAGCTCAGTGGTCCAGCACTTGCAGAGCATGCAGGCGCGAGGCCCTGGGTCCAACCCCCAGTAACGCAAAAAAAAAAAAAAAAAAAAAAGACAATGCTTGACCTCATGTGAGATACCCCACATTTCTTATCATGTCTGGTAGATCAGGTAAAGGGAACTCAGTATTCCCCCTTGAAAGGAGCTCCTCGATATAAAGCTATTTTCTATATCCAGAGTTCTGCAGAACATTTTATTTGTGCTCTTTGTGGATCCAAGAAGTACACAAAGAAGGCTGCCTGACTTCATAGCACAATACTGAGTGCCATCCACTATTTCTACTTACAAATGTAAATGTAGCCCATATAGTTCAAGCCTAAGCCTAACAGAGGAGTCTCATTAGAGCTCCCTGTTCTCACGGGGGAGCCTTCAACATGTTAGGAATAGGAAAGAACAAGATGAGATGAGAATGCTGATGATGAAGGACAGGAGGAGACAGAAAAGGGTGGCATTGGAGAAGACTACTGGAAAGTTTGTTGGGGGCTATATAGTCGGGTCCGATTCATAGAACCCCTATGTACAACAGAACCAAAGAGGCACCATATCTGACAGTGCTTCTCTGCGATCCATAGTGTTGTCAATGGCTGATTGCTTCAGGAGTGAGCTGTCAGGTCCTTCTCCCATTTTTGCAGTGCTGAGGATGGAACCCAGGGCCACAGAGCGTGCAGAGAAAGCACTCTACCAACTGAGCTCTGCCCCACCCTACTATTGAAAGGTAAGAGGATAAAGAAAGAAGCAATCTGAGAATGTAAAAAGATAGATCACTACAGAAAAAAAGTTTGGACTTAAATCAAAATTGGGATGCACATATGTAGATAAATATTCCCACAAAAGGACATACAAGTAGAAAGGAGATCATTGGTGTGGAGGGGTGAGGATAGGGGAGCAGGGTCATGAGATGATAAGGGGGAAGTTATGTGAGCAATGTACAATGAAATGCATATACGGAATTGTCACAATGAAATCCATGTCAGAATGAAACCCATTAAGTTGTACATTAAAAATTTCCAATAAAAAAAGAGGCAATCAGAGGAAAATCCTTGATCCTGTGGTTTTGTCTGACTTCAAAATCAGACAATTGAGTAGAATTTAATTCCTGATTTGTTTACCCTTGTTTATTTTGAATAAATTTCGATACAGCTCATACATCTTTTTTACAATGATTTCCTCCCCATTTTTGTCTGATTTCAAAACCAGACAATTGAGTTGAATTTAATTCCTGATTTGTTTACTCTTGTTTATTTTGAATAAATTTCAATCCAGCTCATACATCTTTTTTACAATGATTTCCTCCCCAAGAATGAACCTAAAAGGAAATACGTGAAGAAGTATGGAAGTTAAAGTATTATATTAGGAGCATTAGAGGCAACTTCAGCAATCTAACAGCATACACACCTTTCATTATACAGCCAGGCTAAGAAGCCGGTGCTGTTCCAGTAGCGATCTGGAGCTCCGCCATCTCCATCCGACCACAGAACCTCTGGCTGATACTTGGTCACTAACTCATAGAGCTCAGGCAACGTCTTAGAAAGCGGAAATTGTTGTTTATGGAACGAAGTGGAGTTATCCTCCAGGAAGAAAGGATGAAACCATTCGAAAAGTGAATAGTACAGCCCAAAATGCAAGTCAGTTCTCTTCCTGATGGCCACCTCAAGTTCCTTGACAATGTCCCTCTTTGGCCCCTCATCTACGGCATTCCAGTTCCAGGAATACTCTGAACCCCACAAAGTAAAGCCTGAAAAATGACAGTGAAAGCCTTTGTAAGTATCATTAATTTTACTGTAGTAAATATCCACTCATAAAAATGGTAAAACAAGACAGATGTAACTGCTTCCACAAATGACTGCTTCATGGTCTGTATTTTGCTTGCTATGAGTGTATGTATGTATTTGTGCATGTATGTATTGAGACAGAGTCTCATGGTGTAGCCCATTTTGGCCCTAAACCCACTATGTAACCCAGGCTGGCCTTGAGTTGCAATCCTGAGTACTGTGATTATAGGCATACACCATGCTCAGTTATATTTTGTTCATATAAGAGAAACAAATGAGAATTTAAACACAGTGGAATGGAGGTTGTTTTTTACTTTTTAAATTTTTAAATTTTCTTTTAATTTTTTACCATTATTGGGAGGTTCAATCACAGCCACGTGCATGCTAGACAAATGCCCTACCATGGAGCTGTACTCCCAGCCTCATTTTTTAATTTTTTTTTTTTTTTTTTTTTTTTTTTTTTTTTTTTTTTTTTTTTTTTTTTTTTTTTTTTTTTTTTTTTTTTTTTTTTTTTTTTTTTTTTTGAGATAGAGGGCCTTGCTAAATTGTGCAGGCAGCCTTGGTCCTCAAACTTGCAATCCTCCTTCCTCAGTCTCCTGAGTAGCTGGAATTACAGGCACCTGGCTTGGACTGGGATTTTAAAAGCCATTTTCAAGGTGCAGAGTAAAGTCTGTACAATCTGATGCACAACCAATATGCTCCTCATAGACTTTGAGGTCCTTGAGGGTTAATACCATGCCTTCAGTGTTCCCCAGTATGGCCCCAGCCAGCTGCTAGCACAGGATCTAACACACAATAGACAAACAACAATAGCAGATCACCACTAAGATAGGAACATCTTCCACATCTCCCATACTAAACCATGATCACCACCGTTTATACTGAAGATCCTGAGACAGAGTCCTGCAAATTCCTCTTTTCTCAACCACAGATTAAAAGTATATTCCCTGGTTTAAGATTGGCTATTATAGCGTGCTTCCCAGAACACTAGTGATCCACACGTAGTAAATCTCCTTTAATTGCCAACCCATTAAAGAGGGGTGGAGGCACTATTTCTCAGTAGTTCTATACTTGAAAATACATCAAGCATTTGTGATCTCATCCTACTACAAAGTCATAAGGTTGGAGGGTGCTCCTTAAATATCTCAAAAGTGAATTAACTACCAATTAAATGGGTAAGAAAAATATCATACCATTACATTAGCACTTTGAAACAATACATATTTTTTTTGTGTGTGTGCGGTTCTGGGGGTTGAACCCAGGGCCTCGCACCTGCATGCTTTGCAAGTGCTGGACCACTGAGCTGCTCCCCCAGCCCATTTTTTTTTTTTTTTAACTTTTTTGAGACAGGGTCTCGCTAAGTTACTCAGACTGCCTCTGCTCTTGAACTTGCGATCCTCCTGCCTCTGCCTCCCAAACCGCTGGGATTACAGGCCTGCGCCACCACACCTGGCAAACAATTCATATTTTAACATTAGAATTGCTAGTTGTTCCATACAGAAATGTTAGAAGAAATATGTAAGCTGAAATACTTAAGAAATAGTATAAAAGCCTCAAAAGTTTCAGTTAGTGGCTGGAATCTAAGTACCTTGTTACTCTTCCACTGAGGTCTAAAAGACGCTTTGAGCATCGACACTCATAAGACTCCTGTGGTGAATCACTTTATTCTTGTAAATTAGGACAAGACTAAAGTTGACTGGCTCTTCATATTCGCTGTAAGAAGTTTTAAAAATCATTTGTACTTATTCCAAAGATGTTCATGGTAAGCTTCAGAGTAATGTTGATATTTAAGGTCTAATTCAAAATGTTTCGACTCTACCAAATATCAGGCAGCACCTTCACCTTGTAGGTCTTCATCTCAGGATCACTACCAGGAGCTCACACCATGAGCCTCCTCCTGAGGCCAGCAGCACATTTGCCATAAGCAACGAAAACATGACAACATTAGTCCTTACAAATGTATAAATGCGGGCCAGATCATCTGTCGTCACAGTTTAAGAGTATTGTGTTTTCATTTATTTGTTTGCTTTGTTTTGCATCTGTTTAAATAAATTCACTTTGCACCATATAGCTTGAAGAAGTTCCTAGAATCAAGAAACCAACATGTTCTCAAACAAATACACTTTTATCCATCTCAGTAGGAGATACATCTATAGGAGAAAATCATGACAATAACAGACTGTGGTGAAAGGAGAAAATACTCCAAGATAATTTCACATTTTTGGTTTTGATTCCCCCCTCCTACTCTCTTACCACTCCCAGAGAAAACAACGAGGCAAAATTTCTTATGCCTCAATGAGGCAAAGAAAGCCATGCAAAGGGAACTACATATTGAATGAAGAATTTGTTGATGGTTCCTTGTTCTTATAGATGCCAAGTGGTAATGGGCAGAATCTATCCTTTTAAGGCAGGACCATTTTGTTACCTTGTATGGGTTCTTCCATCATCTCTGACATTTCCGGCCACCATTACAGTTCCATAACTCTTTTCTCTCCAGGTGATCTATCCTTTTCTGTCACTAGCAACTCACCCACCATTTATACCATTTGGCCATTGAAAAGTTGGCCATGCTGGGCAAGGTGACACATGACTGTAATCCCAGTGGCTGGAGAGGCAAAGGCAGGAGGATTGCAAGTTCAAGACCAGAGGCAGTCTGCATAATTTAGCAAGACCCTATCTCAAAAACAAAGAAAAAAGAAAGAAAAAAAAAAAGAAAAGAGAAAGAAAAGAAAAGAAAGAAAGAAAGAAAAAGAAAAAGAAAAGAAAAGAAAAAGGGTTGGGCAGGGGGCAGCTCAGTGGTACAGCACCTGCAAAGCATGCAAGCATGAGGCCCTGGGTTCAGCCCCAATGAACACAAAAAAAAAAAAAAAAAGAAGAAGAAGAAGAGAAAAGTTGGCCAAAGGTGCCCCAAGGTGTTTCAGTTATGACACAAGATGAGAGCAGTTTAATGTCCATGATGTTTTTGCAGAATGTATTACAGGGAAAGAAATGGGAAGAGTACCATCCCAGTTGTAAACTTGGACCTGCCACATGTATCCCACCTCAAACAGCTCTAAGTAAATCTCAGAAATACTGTTAAATGTGCACATAACAAATGGCGACCATCTTTCCTCTTGTTCTGTGGAGGGTATGACTTGTCTGTATCCCCAATCCTTCTCAATTTAAGTGGAGCATGAGGTCCTTACACTATACAAGCAAATGTCAGTCTCCACTGATGGCTACTCCTAAGAGAAAACTGACTGACTTTGTAGAGATGACCTTGCTTTAGTTTCTTCTTCCTAAAGAATAACTTTGTCTGCAGCTATAGCACCCTAGCATCTGATCCTGCCTGATCACCAAAGCAAAGCAGAGTCGGCCTGATTAGTCCTTATATGGGAGACTGCCTGGGAATAATGCCAGGTGCTGCAGGCTAGGGAGAAGGATCTGGCAATCCACTTCTAAAGCAATCTGCCATTGAAAACCATAAGAATAGCAAAGAAGCACTGACAATAGTGCCAAGCGTATGTTAGACAGTATTTTGTTCTGTTGTACATAGGGTGGCAATGAGTCAGACCCAACTCAATGGCACCTAACAACAACAAAGAATAACTTTAGATTTCTTCACCATTGTCAGAATTCATTTTCATGTGCTATAATTCCTTACCTTCATGATGTTTGGAAGTTAAGACAATATATTTAGCACCAGAAGCCTGAAAAATATCTGCCCATTGGTTGGCATTAAAAAATTTTGCTGTAAATAGTGGTCCAAAATCTTCATATTTAAAACCAGGAGGATAATTATCTTTCATAAAATTCACAAACTTTGGTCTCTTTTCCTTTTGCCAGTACCACCTAGAGGAGGAAAGAAAATAGCAAATGAGCAGCACAAATAAAAACATTTGAGATAATTGCCCCAACTCTCTCTAATATCTTCCCTTTACTCAAATATCACCAAATTCCCCTTCACTTCCCCATCAGTGTGACTTTGCCTTATGGAAAGCTTATGTAAACCAGAACTTCCCTCTCACTTTCCATCTACCCTCCTGTGAAATTCTCCCGGTTCAGAAACTAAAGCATCGTAGACAACCCAGCCGCCCGTTCTCTTACTTCTTCACTTTTATTTATTTTTATTTCTTCCATCTTGAATTTTTAATTTATTGTTTCCTTATATTTAAGAAGGCATGCATTTCATATTCCCTTTCCTCATACCCTACCATTTCCAAGTCCATAAGAATGTGTTGAATAGAGATCAGAAAAAAATCAAGAGAGGGAAATAACTGATTGATCTCAAATGAGGAAAAAACAGAGGAGAGGTCCACTGAGTTAACCTGGTATATTCTTTTTGTGGTAGTTTGTTGAACTGAGTTCTAGATGATGGAAATAAATTTCTAGTTTTTTAATATAATAAATGCTGGTGGGGTACAGAGTAATAAGTCTTTTGCTCTATCCATTATGCAACTGTTAAATCACTGTTGCTTACACATTCATCAACATATATTTTATGTTGTTATTGTTAGGTGCCATCGAGTCAAGTCCGACTCATAGCGACCCTCTTAGGGTTTTCACTGGCTGACTGTTTCGGGATTGCCTTGGGAGTGGGTTGCCATGTCCTTCTCCCATTTTGCGGTGCTGGGAATCGAACTCGGGACTTCAGAGACTGCGGAGCATCGCTCTACCAACTGAGCTAAATCCCAGCCCCATATATTTTATAGAACTGTTCAAATTAAAGAGATGGAAAGAAGAAAGTAGAACTTTTAATTAATATGTAATAAAATCATATGTAATCATGGGTTATATTCTCATTATATAATTACATCATATACTTTGAGATTTTCCTCTCCCCCTTTGTCCCACCCCTTTTTCCCTTCCCCAACCTGCTTATCCCCATCCCTTTCCTTCTATTCTGCTTATATTTTCCCTTCTTAGATAACTATGAGAGCTGGGATTTAGCTCAGTTGGTAGAGTGCAGCTCTGCAGTCTCTGAGGTCCTAGGTTCAATTCCAGCACTGCAAAAATGGGAGAAGGATGTGACAATCCTGAAACAGTCAGCCATAGAAAACCCTATGAGTCGCTATGAGTCAGACATAACAGCACCTAACAACAAGATAACTATGATTGTTCATTTGTGTGTGTGTGTGTGTGTGTGTGTGTGTGTTTGTGTGTGTGTGTAATTTCCTCCCTTAAGTTAGATTCAACTCCCACATATGAGTATGGTATTTCTCTTTTGGGGACTGGGTTAGTTGGCTTAAGATGATGTTCTCCAGTTCCACCCATTTATTATACCAGTGGTGTGTGCCTTTACATATTGAGTCACTTTGTAACATAAGTGACCAAGGCTTCCAAAGAGAAGGCAACATGCCTAAAATCTAACATGCATCTATTATATTCACTAGCAGAAAATACATTTTGCAGAGAGTGGGGGCATACCAGAAAGGAAGGCAACAGTAAAATATGATGATGCTGTTATTTCAACAAACTGACTCAACTTTCACAGTGACTTGTTATATGCATTCATGCTGAACAATAGTATATGGAAACTTAACTGTTTCTGCAAGGCTTCATAAGGAAAAGTGCATCTAAAGCATCGTAGATCAAACTAGCAGTAACTATCCTTATGAAATAGTTGCAAGCCCCATCTCTGACCCATCCTCTCCTTTGTCCAGCACTTCTCCTTTTGTAAGAGTATGTTCACAGAATGGGCAAATCCACAGTCAGCACCAAATCCCCCAAGATGACCAGGAGTCTCTTCTGGCTGAGACGACTTCACTGAAGGTATCATATACAGCATGTGCTGTTATGTGTCTGCTGCGAAGTCACATACATACTTTACCAGCTTCTGTCATAGCTGCAAGGATATGAGCCCCAGGGTGGTCAGTGGGCCTTGAGGAGAAGACAATGTGGGAGATTCTGGAAATGTCCTCTTTCCTAATGAAATGAAAAACTGGCCTTCTAGCATGGGCAGGGTTGGAGATTGTAAGAGTTTATGACGCCTGGCCACCATCATGTGACTATGAAGGATCAGGTCTATAGAAAAGAGCCTTTGTCTTTGATTTCATCAAGGAGCCAACTACTTCTAAACTTCCTGTTATGTGAGATAATTGTTGTTGTTAGGTGCCATGGAGTCATATCTGACTCATAGTGACCCTCACAGGGTTTTCAATGGCTGATTGTTTCAGGATTACCTTAGGAGTGGATTGCCACATCCTTCTCCCATTCTTGCAGTGCTGGGGATCAAACCTAGGTCCTCAAGGGGTGTGAAGCAGCACTCTACCACCTGAGCTAAACCCCAGCCTCTAAAGCCCATGTTATCCCTGTTATTACATCTTTTACTATTATATATATATATGTATGCTGAAGAGGAAGTATCATAACTGATCCATGAAGTATTTTTACTCCCCCCACCATTTGGTGCTGGGGATTGAGCCCAGGGCCTCCCCCATGCATGGACTCTATCACTTAGTTACACCCCTCGCTTGCATTTTTACCTTTTTAAATTGAACTACAAAGAGAAACTGTGACAATCTGAAAGTCGAGCACAGATGTACACACACTTATATTCACACATACACATATGTAATTATAGGATAACGTTTCTATCTTGAAGAATGTAACACTTGAAACAATCAGGAAAGGTATGTGTAACAATTCAAGAGATCACATGCACATTTTTACATTATCCTCAAGATAAAAACTAGGCCCTTTTCCTTTCATATTGTTGTTGTTGCGTGGCAAAGAGTCCGACTTATAGTGGCCCTTGTAGAGTTTTCAATGGCTGATTGTTTCAAGATTGCCTCCGGAGTGGAATGCCATGTCCTTCTCCGGTTTTTGCGGTGCTGGGAATAAATCTCAGGACCTCAGAGACTGCAGAGCGGTGCTCCACCAACTGAGCTAAATCCCAGCCCTTCCTATAGTAGCCTATTAATAATTTGAAAATGTTTTAGCATGTTGTGTTGTGCTGTTAGGTGCTTTCAAGTCGAGTCCATAGCAACCCTCATAGGGTTTTCAATGGCTGTTTCGGGATTGCCTTGGGAGTGGGTTGCCACGTGACAAATATGGTTAACATTTTACCATAAAGAACCAGTGTATAAACTCGGGACACAGTGGCAGGCCAGGAGTCCAAGCTACTCAGGAGAATCGCCTGAGCCTGGGGGTTCCTGACCAGCCCAGGCGACATGGTGAGTCCCCGCTCCCCCTCCCCATCTCCAAACACACAAGCAAACATGAACAAGGACCAGTGTGTGGGAATGCACAGACGCTTCACACAGCCGGGAACGCGCTCTAACCGAGCTTCAGGGCGGAAGAACTGAAACGGGTTGGGTGAGCAGTTCAACAAGGGGACGTGGAGTCTGAGCTTCAGGCCACGGTGCAGCCCCGCGCAGATCCACTGTCTGTGGTCGCTCATCGCATTCAGTGTCCTAACTCCGCCTTGACATGGACAACTGTCAAGCTGAGACGCCAACTGCACGCAGCCTGAGTCTGGAAACTCTGACAGTGTTGATGGGGCACCGAGCGCGCGGCGGAGAAGCTGTCAGCTCCACACCCGGAAATGCAAACGCGGCCAAAACAATAGCGAGTAGAACCGACACGGGGGCAGCCCCGGGCGGCAAACCGAGGGGACTGGGTGGTGACCGGCGCTGTGGGTGGAGGGACAAAAGCCAGGGTGCGAGGAAGCGGGGGCTCGGGGAGAGGGCGCACTCACCAGAACCACTCGCTGCCGAAGCTGGGCACCGAAAACACGCCCCAGTGCACGAAGACCCCGAACTTGGCCCGGTCGAACCACGCGGGCAGCGGCCGGGCGTCCAGCGACTCCCACGTGGGGTCGAAGCGCGGGGCGCGGCGGGCCGGGCACCGGGGCGCGAGCAGCAGCAACAGCAGCAGCAGCGACAGCCGCATCCTGGGCGGGAGCGCGGGGCGCCGGCGCCCGAGCTGCGCCAGCGCGGGTGACCGCGTGACCTGAAGCAGGTGGCCGGTCCGCCCTGCATGTCCCACGCTGCCGGCCGAGCGCTGTCCTTCCGCGTCTCGTGCTAAGTGAGCTCCGCTACTGTCACCTGACCAAGCCGCCCTTGGTCAGGTGACAGGCCACCCTCTCCCTGTGGCTTGGGAGCAGTCGCGTCTGGAGGGCTCGCCCCCGATGATCCCTGGAGGGCGGATGGCTGTCTTGCTAAGAAGGCCACTTACTACCCCCACGCTGGCTCCCAGTCTCTGCTCTGAGTGAAAATCGGGAGTGTGGATCCGTGGCCTGCGAGGCGCGCCTCTGCCCTCCATTGGGCATGACTTGTACAGGAGCCGTCAGAGAGGTCAAGGCGCCCCACCCACCCTGGGGGCTGCGTGCTGCGCCAACTGTGCACCGCACCGTGCGCTTGGAGGCGGTGGCAGGAACCTCCGGCCAGAACTTGGAAAACAACCTAGGTCGTTGTGGGTCTCTGCAAGTGCCCCGGAGTTTCTGGGTGTGTTAGAACGCTGGCTGCCAACCGTGAATTTGTATCAGATGGAATTCCCAGGGTTTCAGGTTCAGTAGATCTGAATCAGGGCCCAATAATTTTCATTTCTACCAAGGCACAACAAAAACAACCTAGGCCCTAAAGAAGTCACTGGAGCAAACTTGCCTGAGAGCCAACCACTGCATTAGAAAACAAGGTGATTTGAGAGAGGTGACAACTGCCGGATGACTATTTTAAAACTCTGCTTGCAGGCTTGGGGGAAGGAGCCAGAAACTTGGAATGCCCCAGAGTAAAGCCAGAGTCTCCACCCCATCTGCACCTGGCAAACTTCTTATCCGTCCATGGGCCACTTCAAATACCACCTCTTCTGGGATGCTTTCTGCCACCCTCTTTTCTCCCAAAACATATTACTCTTCTTTTGTGTCCCCCTAACACCTATTCCAACCACTAAGATCAGAGTCCATGCATCATTTCGGGTTGAGTGAATACCGACCTGATTTCCCCTAAGGCTTCTTGAAAAGACAATCCTGACTTCATTTCTCCAGTCTCCTTCAAGAGTGAGTTCAGGAATCTGCTGAGCATGAACTACCGATTGCGATAGCCCCAGATTGATACAAAGCAAGCTGATGAGCTTTATTATCTTGTCTTAAAATCCAAAACAATCTAAGTCCCCAGTGGCCATGGAACCCCAGGGCGCACTTGAACACAAAGAGGGACTTCTTGGCCACTAACATCTTGGCACGCTTCCTAATCAGAGGCTTGTCTTAAGTACAAAAGACATTTGTGCTGTGACAATGACATTGTGAACTGTCAAAGGGCCCACAGACCTACCTGGTCATGGTAACAGTGCAGCAGTGGAGCCCCACGTAAACCTCTTGTAGATAAAGAGTCCATCTTTCAAATAATTACTTTTTTCTTATAACAAATATTTACATTTCCTATTTCAACTTAAGGGTGCTAATCAAACCTATAGGCTGGAATTTAGCTTAGTTGGTAGAGCACTGCTCTGCAGTCTCCGAGGTCCCGAGTTCGATTCCCAGCACCACAAAAATGGCAGTGGGATGTGGCAATCCACTCCTGAGGCAAACCTGAAACAATCAGCCATTGAAAACCCTATGAGGGTTGCTATGAGTTGGACACAACTCAACAGCACCTAACAACAACAACAGCATTCACACCTATGGGCTGGGGTTTAGCTCAGTTGGTAGAGTGCTGCTCTGCCAGGTTTGATCCCCCGCACTGCAAAAATGGGAGAAGGACATGACAGTCCACTCCTGAAGCCATCGTGATACAATCAGCCATTGAAAACCCTATAAGGGTTGCTATGAGTCGGGCCTGACTTGATGGCACCTAACAACAATAACAATCAAACCTACAGAAATGCCACTTGGGTCATTTATCATTTCATTTGGAGACAAAAATCTTTTAGTTAGCAAGTACAACCTTACCATAAAAGCACAGTCTGTGGGAAATACTGAAAATATATTAAAGACCTTCCTCAGGGCCCATGAGGATGCATAGGAATCCTAGGATAGCAGGTTGGGAAACTGATGCAGGATGTGGAAAGAACACCAAACAGCATTATAGTGGTACCTCGGTACTCAACTACAATCCATTTTGGAAGGCTGGTTGAGTGCCTATCAGTTCGAGTGCTGAGCACTTTTTTCCCCATGAGGTATAACATAAATGTATTTGTTGTATGTATTATGTAATTATTCTGATTGGGAGAAGGACATGGCAATCCACTCCTGAGGCAATCCTGAAACAGTCAGCCATTGAAAACTCTAGGGGGGTCGCTATGAGTCGGATACAACTTGATGGCACCTAACAACAATATCATTGGTTCCGGTGCTATACTAAATGGCTAATTCAGACACACGTGTGCCACATACATACCTGGCAATATGTTCTTTTTTAAATTCAGTTATTGTTCTTAACGTTTTCCTCTTTCCTTCACTTTTAACACTAGAAAGGTTCTTGGGCACCATGATGACCGTATGGTATACCTATGTACATACACATTTTGAGAATCCTACAAGACTGTGAACACAGCATCAGGAGCTACACTCCCAGCCCTAAAGTAATATTTCAAAAAATCAAGTCAGTCCACTATATAGCTCCCTGCCCAACATCAATTTCTGTAAATAAAGTCTTATCAGGGCTGGGATGAGGTTGTAACACATGAGGCCAGTTGGGGAAGGCCAGAGTCAGATCTTGTATTGATTTAAAATTCTGGTATTTTGTTCATCTTCTTTTAGTTTGTTTCTTTTATTAATTTGCCTCATGCATCCACCCACCCTCTTAATGTACAAAGTGACACTTTCCCCCTTTATTTCACTAAAAGCGTCATGAGTGAGCATGGTGTCTCGTACAGGTTTTAGCACAGTGGCCGATTGCCAAGCAAGTGGTTGAGTGCCAAGCAAACGGTCAAGTACCAAACTAGAATTCTCTCAGAAATATTAGTTGAGGACTAAGACGTTCAAGCATGGAGCAGTTCGAGTGCCCAAATACCACTATATTTGGAAAAAAGAGATTCTACTGAAAAAATACTTGTGAAATGATGGAAAGATGAAACCTATGAAATATCCTAGAACATGGTCACGGATGGAGAGAGCCACATGCAGTGGCATCACTTTACATTTTGTAAGATAATCTTTCCAAAGGTAGCCTTTGCAATTACAGCTACTGCTAATTGAACAATAGAACTAGAGCACAGCCAGACTTAAACTCTGCATTTAAAGGTTTGGTAATGGATCCAGAAAGCTGAGAGACACCAGGCTGCCCAGGTGCATGTGACTCATTTATAAGGTATTTTGGGGGCCGCGGACCTCCGTGGAGAACACTGCCAAGGAGTCCTTCTGTGACTCTGACTGTGGTCAGTTTGAGGTGCCAGATGAAAGAAGGATGAGGTCTTTGTCCCCACAGCAATGACATGCCTTGCAGAGCCACCACAGCCAGCAGCCCCGTGCTGGCAACTGCTAGGACACAGAGTGACTGGGAGGGGGAAGCTGGGGGGCCGACCCTTGCCAAATTCTTTGTTGTTGCCAGAGGCAGCAGTCCTGCTGTTGACATCCTCGAGGGTGTCACCAGCTGCTGAGGGTGGAGCTGACGTCGGAGTGCGACTCCGGAGGACACATTCTGGATCTCCATGTAGGAGTTGGATGACAGCCACCAACCAGTCTCAGCATTTCCCGGAACTGCTCTGAAGTGGACAGTGGAAGAGGCGAACACTTGCCTCACAGCTGACATCAACACACAGCCTCTCTCTTGAACTCACTGAACCCCACCTAGC
Source organism: Pedetes capensis (assembly GCA_007922755.1). Taxonomy (NCBI): domain Eukaryota; kingdom Metazoa; phylum Chordata; class Mammalia; order Rodentia; family Pedetidae; genus Pedetes; species Pedetes capensis. The sequence continues at coordinate 286,106 of VMDO01000360.1, read as the reverse complement.
CTTTACATGGTAAATAACCCAGCTTCACGGTGGCAAGAGCAGATGACATGGCAGGAATGAAGGAAAAGCCTTCCCTTTTCCAGCAGAAAGAGAAAGAGGAATAAAGGGAGGCAGCCAAGGGGTTCAGGAGAGGGAGAAGCACTGCAGAGCACCCAGTTTGAAAATGGCCAGGCCACTGGGGTTCCCAGACGTGCTCCACCATCTGCTGTGAGGCTGTGGAGTCCTGGGTAAGGCATTCAACCTATCTGTGCCTCAGTCTCCTTACCTATTATTACATGTGAGCGATAATAGGACATCTTTCTGCTCATGTTGTTGTTAGATGCCATTGAGTCAGATCCAACTCACAGCAACCCTATGTACAATAAAACCAAAGAGGCACTATATCTGCTATCCATAGGGTTTTCAATGGGTGGTTGTTTGGGGAGTGGGCTGCCAGGTCCTTCTCCCTTTTTTTTGTGGTGCTGGGGATCAAACCCTAGATTTCTAATCACAGAGCAAGCACTCTACCAACTGAGCTAAACCCCAGCCCCATGCAAAGTCCTTATTAAACCTCATGTAAGTGCAAACTACTATTAGAAATAAGGAGCGGGGGTTTTAGGGTAGGGTATTTCCATCCTGGCCTACAGCTGTAGCCCTGTGGCATCCGATCCTGTCAGATCTCGGAAGCTAAGCAGGGTCAGGCCTAGTTAGTACTTGGATGGGAGACCACTTGGAAACACAAGGTGCTGTAGGCTTGGGAGACAGACCGGGCAACCCGCTCCCAAAAATCAATCCGCCATTAAAAATCCTATGAACAGCAGAGAAGCACTGACAAAAGTGTTTCACCTGTTGTACACAGGATCGCTATGAGTCGGATACCAACTCGATGGCATCTAACAACAACAACAACATTTCCATCCTGATTTCCACTTAGGATGCTGGGGCAGCCTCCTGGGCTGGTGAGCAAGTTTATTAAGGTGGAAGCCCACTAAGTATAGGGGAGGCTGCTTTTTTGCTTTCCTGGAGGGACTTTGATATTGGAGTGATCCAGACAGGCCCCAGAAGTAGCTGAGAAGCTATTGAGGAATCCGGACTTGAGTGGTTCCCTGTGGCAGGTCCTCTTTGCCAAGGTACAGGGGCTCACAGTCATACCTCAGAGGGTCCCAGCACACCCTAGGAGCTGAGGTGGGCTCCACACAGACTAGATCATGGGTTAGAGTAGCTTTGGGCTTCATGTGGGAGAGTGACAAGAGGACAACTGTCACCACCCCAGGATCAGAAGAAGCAAGTGACATCATCTTCTTCTCAACACCCAGAGAGCACTGACGTTCCCTGTCCCCAGCTCCAGGCCACCTGCGGAGACAGAAGGCTGGGGTGGCATCTTCTGTCCTAAGCCTTTTTACCCAGAGGAGAGACTAAGTATTTGCTCATGTGGCTGTTTAATTGTCAGAATTTGTCTACAATTAGTCCAGATTGAACAACCAACTGGTATCCATATAGAGGCGGGGGAGAGGTTGTGCTGTCTGCCAAGCAAACAAGTTGACTATAAATAAAAGAGCCACATTTTCGCCACACCAAGGTGGGCAGCCCCAGGTAATTTTATGATTCTGATATATGGCTAAACATCAGAAAGTGAACCACTTTCACCTCCTACTTCCCTCCTGTGCAATGCCTCCACCGAAAAGTTAATGATACAGAATCAAGGGTCTGTGTATAGAGACTCAATTCAGAGAGAGCAGGGCTCCATCACACATCAAGTCTCTTTTTCCAAAACCCTGTGGCTGAGGGAGACAATGTCCTGTGATCTGTGCCAATTAGAGCAGACAGAGGAGTTTCTGCAGCCGTGGTTAGGAGGCAGAGGGAAGAGGCCAGGTCTCAAGAGGAAGCAAAAAAAAAAAAAAAAAAAAAGGAACTAGCAGAGAACTGAGAGAGGGCTGGGCGGAGGGAAAAAGAGATATTTTTCAAAAGAAGGAAAGAACTTAACATGAAAGAATGGAGTGAGAAAAACATCTAGAGGTAGCAAGAGAAATCACACGTTCTGAAACTGGAATGTAAAAGAAACAGAAACAGAAAGAAAAGCAAAAGCAGACAATGTGTTAAAACATGCAAATGCGGAAAAGAAAGCAGAAATCCTAAAAGAAGGCAAGGTGAGAAACTCAAAGGGCAGTGGGACAGAGGAAGAAGGCTGAAATCCAAGTAGGTCCAGGCTGGGCGACCATCATGGCAATCCTGAGCCTTGCATGGAGAGCGTGGGAGCAAACCAGGGTGACAGGCACAGGCCAGTGCTGCAGGGCAGACGCAGGCCAACTCTGCAGAGGGCTGAGGAACCAGCAGAGAGAGTAGGTGGAGGAGAAAGAGAAGGAACAGGAGGAGTCCTCCTTTTTGTCAGGCCTGATGACATGGGGGTGCATGTGTATTGGGAGGGTAGAACATGAATGGAAAGGTTCCCTGGTGCCGGGATGTCCTTTCTCAGGGAGCAGCCAGGCGTGACTGCACAAATGTGAAGCCACACTGCTATTTGTGTTCGCCTTTGTTTGAACTAGAGTGCAGGTTCCAAAGCAGAGAGGCAAGCTGAGAATTGCCCGGCTGTGCCATGCTTTGAGTGGACCGGGGGCACTTTTGTCTTCATGAGCCCCTTCCTCTTCCATAAAAACAAAAGAATTAAAAAAAAGACATTTTGTGACTATGTTGGTATAAAAGCAAATACATTAATATTATATATTAAAACATGCTCTGTGATCTAAAGCTGGGTGTCCAACCTTTTGGTTTTCCTGTGCTGCATGGAGAACAGAGGGATTGTCTTGGGCTGCACATAAATTATATAATGTAATTAGTGTGTAGTTTTACTAATTTATTTTGAGACAGGGTCTTGCATGAGAGGTATTAGTAAAATTAGGGGCTTGTGAAGAACACAAATTCTTTTTTTTTTTTTTTTTTTTGGCGGTACTGAGAGTTGAACCCAGGGCCTCACGCTTGTATGTTCTGCAAGTGCTGGACCACTGAGCTGCACTCTCAGCCCATTTTTTTATTTTTTGAGAGAGGGTCTCACTAAATTATGCAGACTGCCTCTGGGCTCGAATTTGCAATCCTCCTGCCTCTGCCTCCTGAGCCGCTGGGATTACAGGCATGCGCCACCACGCACAGCTTGTGAAGAATATAAATTCTAAAGAACACATGATGTTAAAAGATTTTTTGAGGCCACATGACCAGCTGTCCTGGGCTGGCTGCAGAGTTGGACTTGCCTGACCTAAAAATTCATTTTTTTTTTCCCCATTCTGAGTTTAGAAGAAATTCAAACATTTCTGTGGGTCTCCACAAGTGTTGTAGGCACTGGGCCTGCTACACCTGATCGATAACACAGCCCTAGGCAAGTTAGAGATGCAGAATAATAAGCTCTAAAAATACAGAGATTAAATTAAATATTTATGTTAATGTGAGCCAGGTTAAGTGCATTTGAATGGCAGCAGTTGAGTGCAATGATCATGGGACTTTCATAATTCCAGAGAGAGGTGGTTGTTTAAGGTGCTGGCATATACTGTTATTGTTTACTATATGTTAGGCATTGTTCCTTGTGATATTTATTTTTCATTAAGTCCTCAGAACATCCTTTCAGGTCTACAAATTACCTCGAAAGGTATTTTTATTACCCTCATTCTGCAGATGAGGATAAGAGACTTACATAACTTGGCCAAATAGCCTAGGGCCCCGTGTTTTAACCATCATGCTAAACTGATGAAAGCTACCGAAACTCCTATTGTTTTTGTTGTTGTTGTTGTTTTGCGGTACTGGGGGTTGAACCCAGAGCCTCGAGCTTGCATGCTCTGCAAATGCTGGACCACTGAGCTGCACCCCCAGACCATTTTTTTACTTTATTTTTGAGATAGGGTCTTGCTAAATTATGCAGATGGCCTCTGGTCTCAAACTTGTGATCCTCCTGTCTCTGCCTCCCAAACTGCTGGGATTACAGGCCTGAGCCACCAAACACAGCCAAAACTCCTATTGTTATGTCAATGAGAATACAGCATTCAGTCGGGTGTGGTGGCCTATGCCTATAATCCCAGCAATTTGGGAGGTGGAGGAAAGAGGATAGGGCGTTGAAGGCCAGAGGCAGCCTGCCTCACATGCAAGACCCTGTCTCAAAATAAAAAATAAGATGGAGGTGCAGCCCAGTGGTAGAGCATTTGCAAACTATGTGCAAGGCCCTGGGTTCAACTTGCAAGTACCACAAAAACAAAACAAAAGAAACAAACAAATGCCGGGTGCAGTGTAACACGCCTATAATCCCAGTGACTTGGGAGGCAGAGGCAGAGGCAGAAGCAGGAAGATCGCAAGTTTGAGACCAGAGGCAGTCTGCATAATTTAGCGAGACCCGGTCTCAAAAAGGGAGAAGCACCTGGCAACCCACTCCCAAAAATCAGTCTGTCATTGAAAACCCTATGAATGACAGAGAAGCACTGACAATAGTGTTTTGCCTATTGTAAGTAGGGTCGCTATGAGTCGGATACAGACTTGAGGGCACCTAACAACAACAACAACTGTCTCAAAAAAAGTAAAAAAACGGGCTGAGGGTGCAGCTCAGTGGTACTGCACTTGCAAAGCATGCAAGCTCCAGGCCCTGGGTTCAATCCCCAGTACTGCAAAAATGAAACAAAACAAAGAAAAAAACAAAAACTCTCTGCATTCATTCACTCAATCCTTTGGTTGTTACTTTTTTATTTCATTAGGTCAAAATATATTTATTCAGCTTCTGTCTTGTGTGAGACACTGAGTTGGCTTCAGGAATTGCAAAGGGAAGAAAGTAGACCTGGCTCTGTCCCTCAAACGGCCTGCTTAATAGAGGGAAATACGGTCGTTAGACAAATGACCACCTACATATATCCATGCAAACTGGAGTTTGTGCTGTGAAGTATAGAATGTCATCAAAGGATATGTCATGGGACCCCTGTCATATCTGGGCATCAGAGAAGGCTTCCCTGAAGAATTCAAATTTGAATTGCAGTCTCAAGGCTAATTAGGTAAACAGTAGGAGCAAGGGTGTTCCAGGAAGAGGCCAACAGCCTGGGTCAGGTGCCCAGGAGGTCAAACCATGCCTCAAGAAACTTCCAGCATGAGCCGGGCGCGGTGGCACACACCTGTAATCCCAGCGGCTCAGGAGGCAGAGGCGAAGGATCGCAAATTCGAGACCAGATGCAGTCTGCGTAACTTAGCAAGACCCTATCTCAAAAGTAAAACAATAATGGGCTGGGGGTGCATCTCAGTGGTCCAGCACTTGTAAAGCATGCAAACTTGAGGTCCTGGGTTCAACCTCTAGTACCATGAAAGAGAGAGAGAGAGTGGGGGGGGAACTTCCAGTGTGACAAGAGAAGAAACTCATGAGGCAGTGTGACTATAAGACAGATATGTGGAGCGTTTGAACAAGGGGATAGGAAGTACTGAGAGGAAGAGAGGTGGTATTCAAATCAGTGAAAACCTCTTAGGAGACATCTGTAAGGAAGACTAGATAAGCTATTGCCATTTTCCTGAGAGACAGACAGAGGAGCTCAGCTATTTTAGAGCCCTGAGGGCTATTTTGCCTGAATAGCTGAAGACAGCTCTGTGGACAGTCTAAGAAGGAAGGAATCACTATGCCCTTCTGATGGGATGACCAGAGCCCAAGTGGGGCCACTATAGCTGAGACAGAGCTATCATATCATGATACAGTGGTAAAAATAAAGAAGCAAATGTGCACCGTGGAGAGATGATGGCTCATTGGAAGAAATGTCCTGCTGTACAGATGCACCAGGCTAGAGATCCCTTTACTTATGTGAAGAATCTCTTATAGCAGAATGAAGATGGCAGCAGGTGTAACACATGACTGCAATTGATTGAAGTTTCTAGTTGGAGGGCACATCCCATTGCTTTCACAGCCCATCCTCTTACAGTGTGGATACAAACATCTTGAGAACCTGTCAAAAGGAACGTTATGCGAGGTTCACGTGGTGGCACATGCCTGTATTCCAGCACCTGAGGGGCACAGGCAGGAAGATTGCAAGTTAAAAGCCATCGTGGGCTACATAGTGAGACCTTGTCTCAAAAAACTAAGTAAATAAATGAAAGGAGCTTCATTCATTCTGTGAAGATTAGTAGATCAGTAAGCTGAACCTGTATTATCTGTCCAGAGAATTGCACAAATGCTCATAGCAAAAAGTAAGACTCCCTTAAATATCTGTGTCAGATTTGTTCTCTATGGTTTTTTCCTATTTTTCTTTAAATAATGTGTATTGCTTTTATTAATCAATAAAAAATTTAGATCATGTAGGTGTTCATCAAAATATGAAGTAAAGTGGAATTATAGAAATTAAATATTCATTTCCATTTTTTGGAATGTATTATGAAATCTACTTATTTCAGAAAACAAGAATTGTATTGTGGTTTTTGTTTGTGTGTCGATTGGTTTTTGCTTTGTTTTGTTTTTGTTTTGTGTGTTTTTTTTTTTTTTTTTTTTTGCAGTATTGTGGGGTTGAACCCAGGGCCTCATGCATACTTTGCAAGTACTCTGCCACTTAGCGGCACACCCTTGTGCCTCCCCCTTTTTTTTTTTTTTTTTAAAACCGTGAGACAAGGCTTCTGGCCTCTGGCCTCCTCTACCTCCATGTGATCCTCCTGCCTCTGTCTCCCAAGTCGCTGAGATTATAGGCATGTGCCACTGTGCTCAGGAAGAACTGTTGCTGAATCAGTTACCAAGCTGTAGCAGGAGGCACGGCAGAATGGCTTGAGAAACTTTAAGGAAAGAAGTCATGGGAAAGCTCTGACTTCTGTGCACAGTGAAAGCACCCTGCCCTTCCTGCTCTCTTGCCTGCATGCCTGCACCCTGGGATTCCTCCTGCCCATCATCATAGAAGCTACACACATATCCTCCTCCCACCTCTGGGAGACCTTTGATCCCAGGTGTACGTGTTCACATGTTCTATCTCAAGGTGAAGGATTATCCTCGGTTGTGCACACCTGCACGCACTCCCAAAATAAAAGCTAACCTCTGCCCTTGCTTTGTTCTTAAGAAATGATGTAATGATGTAATGATGTAATGATAACTCCTCAATAAATATGAGCAGACCTCTCATCTCGGGTTGCAGGGATTCCCGAGGGCCCTCTGCCCCTTGGCGTCTCATTATACTCTGCCTCTGGTGTATGAGTAATCTTTTCATCATCAGTCAGCACCGCTGGTCGGTCGTGACATCAAGCAACATAAAAATTAGAGAATTCCAAGATTGTTTTACTTTGGTTGAAAATACTGAAAAGTGGAGACATGGAAAACATTAAGATTTCTACGTTTGATTTATCTACTTCCTAGTTGCCTTAGCTATGCTCAAAATAACAGGATTCTTTCCATTTTTCTTGCTTAGTTTAAATCCTGTTGTTGTTGTTGTTGTTGTTAGGTGTCGTCGAGTCGGTATCCTACTCATAGCAACCCTCATAGGGTTTTCAATGGCTGGCTGTTTCGGGATTGCCCTGGGAGTGGATTGCCAGGCCCTTCTCCCATTTTTGCAGTGCTGGGAATTGAACTCGGGACCTCAGAGACTTCAGCGCAGCGCTCTACCAACTGAGCTAAATCCCAGCCCAGTTTAAATCCTAGCTTATTAAATTTATTCATTTGACAAGGACATTTTGAACAACTACCATATGCTAATAAATGCACCAAGTGCAGAAGATTTAAGGCAAGCAGAAGACATCCTTGACCTTAAGGAGCTGCCTAGTAGAGATGAGCTGACAAAATAAATAAATGCAGTAACGAGTAAAGGCACAATTACAGAAATATGGGCAGGGCAATGAGATGCTGGGCGTCAGGGTAGAGGCCAGAAATAAATAACAATTATATACTGCTTCTATGGGCCAAGCACTGTCATTAGTGTTTTGCTTATATACATTAGCTCCTAGCCACCAGGGATATTCCCATTATCATACTGTCATACCCATTTCACAGATGAGAGACTGAGATATAGAGTGTTTGAGAGGCTTGGCCAAAGTCACTTGGCTATGAATAGCAGAGACAGGATTTAAATAAACTCAGACTACTGGGCCTCAGAGCCTGCAGCCATAGCACTGCGGCATCTGGTCCCGTCAGATCTCAGAAACTAAGCAGGGTCAGGCCTGGTTAGTACTTGCTTGGGAGACCACCTGAGAACACCAGGTGCTGTAGGCTTGGGAGAACGACCCAGCAACCCACTCCTAAAAATCAATCTGCCATTGAAAACCCTATGAACACCAGAGAAGCACTGACAATAGTGTTTCGCCTGTTGTACATAGGGTCACTATGAGTCAGACACCGACTCGATGGCACCTAACAACAAACACTGGGCTTCAGAGCCCTGCACTCTCAATTATAGCCCCCTTGCTGTCCAAACGGGCAGAGGAGGAATGCATAGCATTTAAAGCTAGAGGGTAGCGTTGTTCAGGGCACTGGAGAGAAGATAGAAACAAGCATGAGGGGAGAAGAGAGTGAGGCAGAGAGGATACTGGAGGATGACTGACATGCCATATCCAGCATGGGGAGTTGCAATGGACTTGTTCCAGCAGACTCTGTAAGGACATGGAAGGCCGTTAGCCAGGGGAGTGGCAGGGACAGAGTTGTTTCTTAAACCGTACGTTCTTTTTTATCATATAGATATTTCTGCAGTGCATGCCAAGAATGGGAAATTTACAGAATCACAGGCATCTACCAAAAAAAGAGAGACCAGTATATGAAATTGAATTGAAGATATGTTGCTGGAAAAATGATGCTGGAGTATTTATCGATGGCATGGGTGTTGACCCTCATGCTCACATAGTTGCTTCTCAGACCTTTCCTCAGGGACAGCTCCTCTCTGAGGCCAGGGTCAGCTACACCATCAGCCTACCAGGCTTCTCGCTGTTCTCCAGCATGCAGGGGTCCAGCTCATTCACTTGCCATGACTGTAGCTGTTGTTCAGCATCACAGTGTGGGGCTGGGGATCACAGGAATAGAGAAGCCTCTCCTCCGACTTCTGTTCCTTCAATTCCTACACAGGTGGTGAGGAACTCGACTGCTGTGTACCTCAGCATCAAGAGGAAGCCGGGCACGGTGATGCACACCTGTAATCCCAGCGGTTTGGGAGGCAGAGACAGGAGGATCTCAAGTTCGAGACCAGAGGCAGTCTGCGTAATTTGGCAAGACCCTGTCTCAAAAAGTAAAAAAATGTGCTGGGGGTGCAGCTCAGTGGTCCAGCACTTGCAGAGCATGCAAGTGAGAGGCCCTGGGTTCAACCCCCAGTACCGCAAAAAAAAAAAAGTAAAAAAATGGGGTGGGGGTGCAGCTCAGTGGTCCAGCACTACAGGTCATGCAAGTGCAAAGCCCTGGGTATAACCCCCAGTACTCAAAAAAAAAAAAAAAAAAAAAAAAAAAAAAAAAAAAAAAAAAAAAAAAAAAGAGCACAAACATGCAGCTGTCCCAGAAGTATAGGTCCACAGCCTTGATGTAGGCTGCGCAGGGCATGGAGGTGTTCATACCCACAATGATGGTGGACATGGGTAGGACCGTCATGATGCCTAGGGGGACTCTGGCAAGCAAGGCTCTGTGGTTGATCCAGAAGGATAGCATGGCTACCAGGGAAACAGGGAAATGGTTTGGAGTAAGAAAAAGAAGATGTGGTGGCGCAAAGTGAAATTAATGTATAAATAACTGTAACAGGCCTGCAGCCATACCCCTGTGGCATCTGATCCTGTCAAATCTCGGAAGCTAAGCAGGGTCGGGCCTGGTTAGTACTTGGATGGGAGACCACCTGGAAACACCACATGCTATAGGCTTTGGAGAAGGACCAGCAACCCACTCCCAAAAATCAATCTGCTGTTGAAAACCCTATGCATAGCAGAGAAGCACTGACAAGAACATTTTACCTGTTGTATGTAGGATTGCTATGAGTCGAACACCAATTCGAGGGCATCTAACAACAGCAACAACAACTGCAACAGTGGTTTCAGTCTATCATGACAGGCAGGGCATGGTAAAGCATAGCAGCTCATATACAGGCAGCCAGGAATGGTTGTCTAATATTACAACTTAAACAAAATCAACAAAGCAGTCCATAATGGCAGAAATAAAACTGTTTTTCTCACCATTGTATTCCTGAGGTACAGTCATTTGCTTAGGAAATGCTTATTGAATGAATCAATGACAGAACAAATAAGTTAATAAATGACAGAATTAATGATTCAGAGACCAGACTACATGGATAAGGGGGGATGCTAATGGATTCCCAAGTTACTTTCCTAGAAGAGTAAGTCGATTTCTCTTTCCTCATTCACTGAAATTAGTTTACAGGCTGATCTGATGAGCATTGTATATGTGACATAAAGCAACCCACTCACCTGCAAAATTCAGCTGGTGGGAGATAAATGAGAACCCACCCTACGCTGCCTGCTTTGGTGGAGGTTGGTTGTATCACATGACTACCTTTGGCTCCAACTCCAAGCTCCCTACCTCTAACCTCTCTGGAGCCCAAACTCATCTTTAGAAAGCATCACTTCCATCACTCTGTCCTTTTCATCTTCACATCTCTATCTGCTTTAGTTTTCATCTCAGCACTTAATAGTTCCTGTCATTTCAATCATTCATTCATTCATTCACTCATTTGTTTTGTTTAATAGCAATCTCTGTATTAGTTTCCTATTGCTGCCATAGCAAATTACCATGGACTTAGTGGCTGAATACAACACAAATGTATTGTCTTATAGTTCTGGAGGTCAAAAGTTTGAATGAGTCCTGTGAGATAAAATCAGCGCTGGCAGGCCTGAGCTCATTTTGAAGGCTCTAAGCACAAATCTGTTTCCTTATCTATTGCAGCTGCTAAAGGCTGTGATATTCCTTATCATTTTGTCATTTGGTTTTTAAAGGCAAGTGGAGTCTTTCATGTGACACTATCTCTCTGTTCTGACTCCTCTGCCTCCCTCTTCCCCACTCAGACTCTTATGATTACGTTGCACCCACCTAATGAGCTATGATCATGTCCTCATTTTGAAGTCAGCTGAGGAGAAACTTTAAGTCCATCTGCAGCCTTCATTTCCCCCTCGTCCTCTAGCTGTCTAGCAACACATTCAGCAGTACCAGGGATTAGGATGTGGACCTTCTGAAGGGCATTCATCTGCCTAGCACCATCTCCCTCTTCTAAAATTGAAGTTCTTGAGAGCAAGAGCTTGTCTGCTTAGCTCCCTACAGTATACTCAGTGATTATGAAGCCAATGCATAGCACATACTCAATAAATACATTTTGAATAAATAATTCTCCTTTGACTTCTACCAACTTTCTCATGCAAAGGCAGAATAATTTTCCTCATTATCACCTTTGATCACAATGTACTTTTGCTCAGAGAAGGTGAATGGAGCCCTTCTAGGTAAGATGGGGCCTTGAATCCAGACACCTTGTTCTTCCTTACCAAATTCCATCAGCAGTCGCCAACAGAGTCTACAAATAAACATCTGCCTCTGTTCTGATCCAGACAAGCAAACTGTCGCTGTTATGGCTTGAATTTAAAATGTCCCCTAAAAGTCACGTATTTGAACACTTGGTTGCCCGCTGAGAGGCAGTGGAACTTTAGGAGGTGGGTCCTAGCTTTGTGGACGTGAATCACAGGGGCAGGCCTCTGGAGGTTTGAAGTGGGCCCTTGGCTCTGAGCTCACTGCTCCTGATCCACTATGATATGAGGCCACAGGCCCTGTCTCCACACCTCCCTGCATCCGTGGACTGAGGTCTTCTAACTGTGAGCTCCAACAAATCATTCTTCCCATAGGTGTTTTTTGGTAAATATTTTGCCACAGCAACACATAAACTGACTAACACAGCCACAATGCAATCTTAGAAGAATTTCTGCCAGATCCAGAGCAGGTGCCCTTGGATCAGATGAAGGTCTAGAAGGTTGGGGCTCCGCTCTCATTCCTGAGAAAGAGAGAAGCATGTCCTAGAGTCTGAGGGCCTGAAGAGATGTCCCTTCCTGGAGCTCCCCTTCATCTCTCTAAGCCAGGAACACTGGAATCCCAGAATAACTGCCAAGTTTGTTCCAGATGCAAGTGTCCATCTGTGCAGAGAATCAGGCAAGGCAGAGATGTTTCCCCTGGGATACCTTCCAGCAGCTACCTAACCGGTGTCTCCTAGTTTGGTTACGTCTCCTACATTTGTTTTCTCTCTACTTCTCTGAGCTCCTTGATCCCCAAGTGAACAATACACTGTATTTTGTTATTTTTATTCAGGTTATTAATATTGCTTGTCTCTACTTTGTAAAGTATGAATCTTTCATTATGTGACGGATTTTTGTAGAGAAGAACATCATTCCTTCAAGAATTTCTTATTTATTAAGTGCTTGCCATTGCCCAATCTCTATAGCAGGTGATAGATGATCCCTTAATCTTCATAACATTCATGCAAGTCATATTGTGTTGTTCCTTTTCACCATGCAAAAGCCTGGGGTCTTCTACGTGGGAGAGCTGGGATCTGGCTCACTGGGAGGTCCGTGCTTGCTACAAGACCTTTTGCCCTTTTCCAGTGTGAATGATGGGAGCTTCTCTGAAGACAGGGGAGGTGGACTTGACCTGAAGCCCATGGTGACCAAAACAGGCATGTTTGTTGTATTTCTGGGGTACAAGTTAAACCAGGTCTGTCTTTCCAAATCATCCTCAAATAAGTCAGGGACTAGAAACAGGCATGGGCTAGAATTTAGCTCAGTTGGCAGAGTACTGATCTGTACACTCTGAGAACCTGAGTTCAATCCCCAGCCCTGCAAAAATGGGAGAAGGACATGGCAGCCCACTCCCAAAACCATCCCAAAACAATCAGCCATGGAAAACTCTATGAGAGTTGCTGTGAGTTGGATATCACTCAACGGCACCCAACAACAAGAATCAGGCAGGTGAGAGTCTCACCCCAGGAGCAAAATGTAAGCGGCACAAAAAAAACCTCAGTAATCAGGATAAATAATATTTTAATGCAATATTTACTTAATTGTTTAGTTGAGCTGGTGATCAAATCTGGAGACTTGAGCATGCCTTATCATTGAGCTATTGCCTCAGCCCTAATATAATATTTTTAAAAATCAAGTCAGCACACCATATAGCTCCCTGCCCACCATCAATTTTTGTAAATAAAATTTTACCAGGGATGAGATGATGTTGTTGCAAATGAGGCCAGTTGTGGAAGGCCAGAGTCAGATCTTGTGTTGATTTAAAATATTGGTATTTTGTTCATCATCTTCTATTTTGTTCCTTTTATTAATCTGCTTCAAGCATCCACCCACCCTCTTTGCAGAAGGCTCTCTCAAGGGCTGGTCTTTGCATAAAAGTTGTTGTAGGGATGCAGGATGTGCAAAAGGAAGTAAGTCCAACTTCCATGACCCTATGGGGAAAGCCCTGGTGTTGAAGTCTCCACAGCTACCCTGGTTCTAGGTTGTAGCACATCTGGTGCTAACCCTCTGGGTTCTTTAAGGTCAGATACTCCTTGTTTTGTTTGGTTTCTGCCATGCTTGGAATTTTGTCATGCTAGGGCCTTAAGCAAGCTAAACACATGTTCTACCACTGAGCCACCTCCCTGCCCCTCCCATACTCTTTATCCCTACTCATGGTCATCTCTCTGAATTCCCAGGATGGCTGTGCCTGGTTCCTCACCATAGTAAGCTCTTCATAGCTAGAACATTTAATCCATGTAGACGGCCATCCCTCCCATGCCCAGATAACTGGATATGGTTCTCAGAACCAGTTGTTCTTTGTGGTTAGTTCTTTCAGTCTCTACACTGTTAAAGGCAAATTAATGCCCATCTCCCAAAAATGTCCACTGCCAATCTTTGGAATTCATGAATACGTTATGTGACATTAGATTGCAGATGGAATTAGGGTGCTAATTGGCTAACTTGAAATAATCAGATCAGTCTAGATTATCTAGATGGGCCCAATGTAATCACAAGGGCCCTTGAATGGGGAACAGGGATATATAAGAATCAGAACCAGAGAGAGGGCATCATGAGAAAGTCCAACTGGCTGTCACTAGTTTTGAAGATGGAAGGGGGTCACAAGCCAAAGAATGCTAACGGTCTCTAGACCTGAAAAAGGCAAGGAAATGGGATTTTCTCAGAGTTTAGAGAAGGAATCAGCTATCAACTTAGTTTTAGCTCAGTGAGACCATTTTGAACTCTGAACTCCAGAACTGTAAGATAATATACATTTGTATTGTTTTCAGCCACTACATTTGTAGTCGTTGGTGACAGCAGCACTAGGAAACTAAAACATATGCGTGACCTCTCTGAGTTCCCAGGGGGCCATGATGGGTTTTAGATGATGTGTCTCCATGACTAGCAATTTTGGCACACGTGAGTGGCCATGTTTCTGAATGCCTAAGGTGCCTAGGCCTCTGAGGCCAGGCTTTTCAGTTCACAGAAATGGTCATCTTCTTAGAATGCCAAGGACTGAGTCATGGACTCAGAGCATCTGTTTTTTCCTCCTCAGGGAGTAAGAATTCAGTGCTAAGAGCAGGAACACTTTTCTTGCAAACCCTCAAAACACAGATGGTCTTATCAAGCCCCTTTGAGCACTGACATTGTAGCTGCTTGCTAACTTTCCCAAAGGAGATGATTAGGCTTGGTGCTTCCATGGTCCCAGACAGCTCATTCTGAAAGAAGCTGCTCTTAGTAGCTCAAAGTTTCATTAACCTTTCCAGGTGACAGTAACTACCTTTCTAGAAGTGGGAAGAGAGCTAAGGGAAAGAAGCCAAACACAAAAGAGGCCACACAGGGGGAGTCCACTTATGTAATATTTTAGAAAATGCATACTAATCTATAATGACAAAAGGCAGATCAGTGGTTGCCTGGGGCTGTGGGCCAAGGGCAAAGGGTGGCAGAACTGTAGGACACAGGAGGAATCTTTTGGGGGTGATGGAAATTGTCACTCTGTTGATTGTGGCAGTTTCACAGCTGTGTCCATCTGCCAAAATCCATTAAAGTGGGCCTTGAAATGGATATAAAATAGTGTACATAAATTAAACTCAAGGAAGTTGATTTTTAAAATGGAAGGAGCTATTATGGCACTGTGTGTGTGCCCATAACACAGAGAAAAGTGTTGAAGGGGGGGGGGTGGTTCTTGATCTCAAACTGAGTACATAGTAATGTCAGTGTGTGCATGAAGTTGAAAATTTTTCTGGTATCCTTATTATCATCTTTGATAGATAGGAATACCCTGCCACAATACCTCCTTTAAAAGAAAGAACTTGGCATAGGATAGTTCCTAAGATGATCATTAATATCAAATCAAGAGCCAACTTCATACTTAATAGTGAAATTCTAGAAACATCCCTATTAGAATAAGGAAAAAACTATGATGTTTATTATTACCAATTTTCTGGAAACTTCTTGCTCAAAAACAACATATCAAACCTAAATAAAATTTTATAATTAGGAGAAAATATGTTTTTCTCTCTGTTTCTCTCTCTCCCTCTTTTTCCCCTCCCTCCTTTTTGTAGATGATATTGTAAACCCAAGAAAGAACAAACTGAAAACTCTTAGAGCTAAAAAGACTTTGAAAAGGTCCCTAGTACCAATGATACAGAAACAATAGCTTTTTTGTATATATACTGGTTTGAAAAAGAAAGAAGCATTCCATTAACAACAGTAATAAAAAATGTAAAAGAGAAACTAAAAGGCAGACAACAAACTGGGCACATTATCTACAAATGTGAAAAAATTATATTCTTCTTGATCTATAAAGTGCTCATACAAATCAATAAGGCTAAAGTCCCGACAGACAAATAGAGAACAAGCATGAACAACCATTTCACCAACATTAAGTTCATAGTGATAGACATCAAACAAATGTTCAACACCAACAGACTTTTTAGATGCTAATTTAACAACAAAGCTTACCATTTTCTTTCTTGTCAATTTAGGTTTTTTTTTCTTATTTTATGACTAGTGCTGATGGGTGCTCCATCAGCATGACGGGTACTCCTCTAAAATACTGCAAGTAAGGGTAGAAACTGATGCAGTCTTGTAAACCATACTGTAAAATAGACACAACCCTTGGGGAAAGCAATTTATTTTTACTTTGATGCTGAATCATTTTACTTTTTAAAAAATTTTTTATGAAGTCAAACCTATGGATTTTTTTGTGTGAGTTCTTCCATTACTTTCATTCCTAAAACAGAATGTGCTTTTTTTTTTTAACCAATATTCACTTTTGTTTTATGGTTTGTGTTTTCTTTGTATTTCTCTTTAATCTATCTTTATTTAGGGTATCTTTGTTAGCAAATGAGTAAGAGGAAGATATAAAGAATAATTTCTTAATACTTTGGAAAAATGCAAACACTGCTTATTGATTAATTTGCATTGATTTGTAATGGTGCCTTTATGATAGACTAGGATTCAGACATATTGGGGAAGTTTGAGGGGTCCATCCCCTGTTCTGCGGGCCTAGACATGTGATGTCTATAGGTGGATGAGACACAATGTGATGTGGTATATAATGTGGCTGTGGAGTTAGCCTACTTTGGGCAACCGCCTATGGGCTTTGTATCTTGGCACATCTTACCCTTTGTGTACCTTGGGTCCTCATCTGTAAACTAGTGCTACTAGGTATCTGTCTTATACAATTCTGGCAAGTATTAAATGGGTTATTGTACACGTAAAGTACTTAGAGTGATGCCTAGTACATTTTATGTGTTAAGTGTTAATTATTCATATGCCAACACCACACTGTTTTAGTTATTATAGCTCTGTCTTATTTTTAAAATATTGAATAAAGCAAGTCTTCATTTATATTCCCTTAAGAAAAGTCAACTTTATTTTCAAGCCAAAAACCATGAAGTGATAACCTGCTTCCTAGTTTTCCTCACCCTGATCTCCAATCCATTAGTATCTGCGTTTTAAAAAATCCAGTGATTATTTAAAATATACCTCTGATCATGCCACTCTCCTGCTTAAAATCCGGCATCGATCTCTTCCATTTGGATTAGTGGAGGATGTGGATTCAGCTGACCTGTCTGTGTCACCTGTACCCACACCCTCACTCAATTACATCCCAGCCTTGCTGGCTGCTCTTCTGTGGCTCCTCTCACAGCAGTTTTGGCATCTACTTGTCCCTCAGCCTGTCACAGTCCCCTCTGTGGTGCTGATATGCATGATGCCTCGTGCTTTAAATCTTTTTTTTTTTTTTTTTTTTTTTGTGGTACTGGGGGTTGAACCCAGGGCCTCGTGCTTGCATGCTCTGCAAGTGCTGGACCACTGAGCTGCACCCCCAGCCCATTTCTTGTTTACCTTTTTGAGACAGGGTCTCGCTAAATTACACAGACTGCCTCTGGTCTCGAACTTGCGATTCTCCTGCCTCTGCCTCCTGAGCCGCTGGGATTACAGGTGTGCGCCACAGCACCTGTATGTTTTACATCTTTTCAGAAGTCAGTTCAGAAACACATTTCCTAGCTACCCTGGCTAAAGCTCCTTCTCTCCCAAATGATTCTGACCAGATCACCCTACTTATTTCCTTCCAAGTACTTACCTATGAGGAGTAACCTTGTGTGTCTTTTGCTATGGATTGTGTGTCCCCCATGGCTTCACGTGTTGAAATTTAACCCTCATTGCTAGGTATTTGGAGGGAAGAAACCTGATCTGACTCTGAGGATTAGAGGTGGGGCCACTGGGAGATGGTTAGGATCAGGTTAAGCTATTAGGGTGGAGCTTCCATGATGGGAACTTACCGGCTTTATAGAAGAGGGCGAGACCAGAAGGGAGATACATACACAAGTCTGTTTCCTGCCTCTTGCTATGTGATGTCCTGCATTGCCTTGGGACTCAGCCAGCAAGAAAACCATCACCAGGTGTGGCCCCTGGACCTTGCATCTCCAGAACTGAGGCAAAATAAACCTCTTTTCAATAAAGCTTGCTCAGTCTGTGGCATTGTGTTATTAGCAGTAGAAAACAGACAAATACATTGGTTTACATTTTTTGATCTTCCTCTCCCATACTCCTTGTTTGGCTGTGAGCTCCCTGCAATGCCTCTCCCACCCTGGGGACAGACTTCAGCCACAACAAATCCCTCTGGTGGTGGGATGCGACTCTGAGGGACAATGTAGCAGAAAGCTTTTGAGAAGTTACTATGTCTTATTTCTTTGCAGGTGCAGTCTCATTTGGGAATTAAAGGTTACTTTTATCTATCCCTCTCTCTTTGGGGTCCTCAAACTTAAAAAAACAAAAGCCAGAAATTGCCAAAAGCCAACAACCCCTTTTTGTTTTTCTTTCTTTCTTTCCTTCTTTCTGTTCCTTCCTTTCTCTCTCTCTTTCTTTCTTTCTTTTTTCTTTCTTCTCCTCCTTCTCCTTTTCCTTCTCCATCTCCTCCTCCTCCTCCTTCTTCCTCCTCTCTCTCTCTCTCTCTCTTCATACCCCACCTCCTCCTTCTCATAAGGCCCTGGATTCAATACCCAGCAATGTAGGGAGAAAGAAAGAAGGAAGGAAAAGAAGAAAGAAGAAGAAAGAAAGAAAGAAAAATAAAAGTAAAAGATCATTCCGTCTCCCTTCTAGAAGGAGAACTAGACTTTGCTTCCTATGAGCCACACAAGAGCATTTTAACTTTTTAAAAATATATATTTTTATACATAAACTCAGGCTTCTCAAGCCAGAGAAGTTTCAAAACAGAACAAACTCTACCTACCTCTTTGTCTAAAATTTTCACCTTTCAGGGAATTGGGCTGGATTGTCATTTTCCCCCCACAATTATGGTGTGTAAAATTTGCACACCACAATTTTATCTCTTTTCAGCACAGAATTCTATGACTTTTGACAAATACAGTTGTGTAATCACTACTGTAATGAAAATTTATAACAGTCCCATTATCCTAAAAGGTCATTAACCTATTCCTCTACTCCTAGCAACTGGCAGCTACTAATCTGTTTTTCTGTCTCTTAGTCTTGCCTTATCTAGAATGTCATTTAAATTAAATGACATAGTATGAAGTCTTTGAGCCGCACATCTTTTACTTAGTATAATGCATTTGAGATTCTTCCATGTCATATATATCAGTAATTCATATCTTTGTATTGCTGTGTAGTATTCTATTGTGTGGATATGCTTATTTAGATTGTTTTCTATTTTGGAGATTATGAATAATGCTTCTATAAATATTTGCTTTTAAAAATTTGCATGTATAAAATTTTCATTTCCTTTGGACAAATTACTGTGAGTGGGCTTATTGGGTCATAGGGTGAGTGTATATTCTACTTTCAGGAAACTGTGGCACTATTTTTCTAAGGTCTAATGCCATTTGCACTCCTACCCATACTTGATTTTAGAGTTTTGAAGGGTGAACTAAGGAAGACCCTATTCCCAGGTGTGCTAGGCACTTCCAATCCCAACTAGAAATGGAGAACTGTCAGCATCTGAGAGATAGCCCCTTAGACTCCTGTCTTACAGGCAATCTCTGAAAAGTCAGGACATGGAAGAGGTGGCATCTGGGTTGCCTGGGTATCCTGAGCAGTATGTGTGAGGTCCTGGAATTCTAGTCAAAGGACCCTGTGGCTGAGCTTGGCATGGATGGAAGGAGCCCATGGAGATCCCCCTGCCTTTAGTGGGAGGGGCAGGAAGCAGAAGCAGCAAGTGATGTGGACTAGTAATTTAGACAGGCCTCTCCAGTCTTCCCAAATCTGTAAGTGCAGAACTCCTTGTTCAGTCAAAGTAGAAGGAAGAAATCTTGCAAAGTGTCTTTTGGGCAAGCTCGGTAGATAGAGCTGACCTTGGTATGATTTGTAGAAGTAGAGAAAAAGAATGTGTTTCCTAAATAGCTCAGGGCATTTTATTGATCTCCTCCTATATGCCATCCCACAGCCATAGCCCTGTGGCATCTGATCCTGTCAGATCTCAGAAGCTAAGCAGAGCCGGGCCTGCTTAGTATTTGTATGGGAGACAGCTTGGGAACAACAGGTACTGTAAGCTTGGGAGAAGGACCCGGTAACCCACTTCCAAAAAATCATCTGCCATTGAAAACCCCATGAACGGCAGAGAAGCACTGATAATAGTGTTTTGCCTGTTGTACGTCAGGTTGCTATAAGTTGGACACCGACTCCATGGCACTCAACAACAACAACAATATGTTGTGGACACTTGTCTTCAAAGCACATTTATTTTTAATTGGTGCTGGGGATTGGATTCAGGGCTTCACACATGCTAAGTACATGCTGTACAACAGAGCTACACTCCCAGCCTTCGTTAAAGAATTTAAATAGAGGACCCACAAAATCTGTGAGTGCTTTGGAAATATCATGCAAGAAACATAAGGGCAGAGTGGAAGGAAGGGGATGTAGAGGCAGAAGGTCCCTTTAAGAGAAAATAGAATATGATGGCTCAAACTGAGGGGTGGTGGTGCAATAGCAGGAGGAAATAGATTCTGAAGATACTTAAGGTTGAGAATAGACAAAGCAGGTTCATGTAGGAAGAGGAAGAAGAAAAAGAGGAGGAGGAGGAGGGGTTTAGCTCAGGCAGTGTTGACTGCCGAGTGTCAAGGAAACAAGAAGAGAGTCCAAATAGATGGCTAGACCTTGGGATCTGGAACCCAGGGGAGAAATCGAGGATGGAGGTGGAGGTTTGGGAGGTAGGTCTGCATTGCTCAAAGCCAAGGGCGGGATGACCCAGGCAAAGTATGTTCAAAATGCAGGGAGAAGAGGGCTGGTACTGGAACTCTGGGCAACACTGCCTAAAGACAGATGGAAAAAGGAGACCCAGCAAAGAGGGTAAGAAGGAAGCCTAGAGTCTGGAGTTATACTTGGGGAGCTGAGTGACCTAGAAACCAGGGAAGCAGAGTCCGGAAAAGGAGCAAGCGATCAAGAGCGGTACAGGCTGCAGTGAGTCAG
This sequence comes from Pedetes capensis, assembly GCA_007922755.1. Lineage (NCBI taxonomy): Eukaryota > Metazoa > Chordata > Mammalia > Rodentia > Pedetidae > Pedetes > Pedetes capensis. The sequence goes on along the minus strand of VMDO01000360.1, from coordinate 265,274 downwards.
ATGAAGTAAGAACTTGGAGGTTGTCAGTACTTGGCATCCCGGTGCTCCACAGTGATGGTGGCCAAATTAGCTCCATGCAGTAGTGGAGGCAGAAGTCACTCTGCAGCTGGCAAAGGAATGAGTGGAAAAGGGAGACGCCAAGAACACTGGAATAGCAAGTGCATGCTCCTCTCTCTAGACACTTTGCTGCAAAGAGCAAATGGAGGAATACAGGATGGAAAGGTTCCTCAGGGACTTGGAATGCCTAACACAGTGCCTGGACCATAAAAGGCACTCAAATGCATATTTCCATAATATAAGTTGAAATGATGAATTGTTGAATAACAGAATGATGAGTCAGAGAAGACTTCTTGTATTTAAAACTCTTAATTATGCAGTTATCTTCACAAGCAATGGCCATAGGGGATTGAGCAGAGAAGAGAACAGCATGTGGCCTGGAAGAATGTATGAATATTCATGTAGTGGGCAATGGAGAAAGAATATGGGGTAAGACTCATCCACAGGGAACTGAGATGCATATCCCAGAGAAATGTGGCTTATGAGTGGGGGAGCTAGCTGCAGAAGAAGTAGACATAAGGAGTACAGATGGCATCATCACCATCATCATCATCATCATCATCATCATTGTCAGATAATGCATCACATTGGAAAGCAAACTGCCATAAGAAGTACCATTGTAATCCAACAGTTATTATCCAGGGTTATATTCTCACATAATATAATAAGTAGGTGTCATCTAATGATAACTTTTCAGGATAAGTGTAAACTCTTTCTAAGTGCCCTTTCAGCCTTACCATTGACTGAAATAATGCATAATCAATTCTCTGAAGGCAGAGACTTTTTTTCCCTATCAGAAACCATGTAAGATGTCAAGAAAGTAGCTACCTGCTGTGGGGCATACTTGTAATCCCAGCAACTCAGAAGGCTGAGGCAGGAGGATCACGAATACTAGGCCAGAGGCAACCTGTGAAATATAGCAAGACCTTGTCTGAAAAATAAAAAGCAAAGGGGCTAGGGGTGCAAGTCAGTGTTGGAGCGCTTGCCCACTCTTCATGAGGCCCTGGGTTCAACATCTCCATACTGGGAAAAAGAAAAATGAAAGAAAGAAAGAGAGAGAGAGAGAGAGAGGGAGGAAGAAAGGAGGAGAAGGAAGGAAGAAAAGGAAGAAAGGAAGAAAGGGAGAAAGAAAAGGAAGAAAGGAAGGAGCAAAATAGAGAAGGAAGAAAGAGAAAGGAAGGAAAGAAGGAAGAAGAGTAACTTGGAGTAGTGTAAATTTAAGGAGTTTGTTAGCAGGAAATGCTTAGAACAAGATTAGGCAACTTGGGCTGACTTTATGGAAACGGACTTATATTTGGACATGTCTTTTTTTGTTCTCTTCAGCAAAGCTGGAATAACATGCCCTCCCCATAAAGTTATTGTGAGAATTCTGAGGGAAAGCCCTTTTCAATTGTCAAAGGTGAACTATTATTATTGTGACCTAACTGCTACTAGGTCTTTGTGAGTATCCATGCAGTTCTCTGGCTCACACTCCTGGTTTTTGCTTCGCCTTTTCCCTTCTCTGTTTGAGTTTCTTCTCTTATTAAATGATACATTATGTTCAAAATGCTTGATGAATGAAGCATCTGGAATATGGTGTGTGTGTGTGTGTGTGTGTGTGTGTGTGTGTGTGTAGTGGTAATTGCTAACCTTGTCTTCCTTTCCCCTGTCAGTTTCTTTCTCTTCCTGCCACTATCTATGGTCCCTGCAGACCAGCCCAGGGACATTCCTCCACTGCCAGGAACATTCCTCCATTGCCAGGAACTTCCAGAAATGGTTGCCTCCTGAGCCTGATTTACAGCCTTTCAGTTCTGGGCAAGCCACAGCTGGAGGGCCTAATCATCAAAGTGATAACGCTGAGGCTGTGAAATCACCAACTACATCAGTGAAATCTCCACTGCCTATTTTGCAAAATCCTACAAGGTGCAGTAGGATTTTGCAACATTCTTCCGTTAGAAGGCATTGGCTCAGCCATCAAATCTGTGATATTTACTCAACTTCTTGGAAGCCTGGCCTGTTAAACACGACTGTTGAGTCTGACCCAGCAGACAGAAATCCAGGAATGTGGGAAACGGGGAGAGGTTGAGATGGGCTGTGAGGGCAAGGACTGGGGATGGGGAAGGCTATTGGGCTTGACTTCACAAGTGACTCCAGATCTGCCACTAACTCACAGGCAAGACCGGCGCCCTTTGGCGCCAGCGTTTCACCTGTCAGCCGGGTCTGCTCGTTCCTGTCCTATCACCAGGCGGCTCACGGATACACGTGTGCGAGCCCCCTCCCTGGCCCAGGAGGAATGGTGGTTAACCCTGACCTGGCATCCCAGCTCCGGAAGCCCAGACTCCACTTTCCTCCAGCCCGCTGGCTGCGTGAACCGCGCTCGGCGAGGTCCCCGCTGCTGTGCTCCTGCAAAGGGGCAGTGCCCGGGGCCTGGGGGCGGAGCAGCCCGGCAGGTTCACGGGCAGCGAGGGCTGCCCAGCTCGGGCGCTGCGGCTTTCGCCGGCGGGAGCGAGAAGCGGCTGTAGGCGGCTCCTTCCTGTGCAAACTTTTCTCCCCTCTCTTCCTCCTCCCGCCCTCCCCGCCCGCTCCCCGGCACCCAGCGCCCGGCCTCCCGGCCCTCCTCCCTGCCTCGGAGTCCCCACGCGCGGGGCAGCACCGGGCAGCGCAGCGCTCAGCGCCGGCCACACCCGGCGCCCCGGCGCGGCGCCGCGAGCCGATGGCCGAGGCAGGCGATGGCCCCGCGGGGCTCCCGGGCCAGCCGGCCGGCCAGGAGGCGGCGGCCCCAGCCCCGGAGCCCGAGGCGCCCGCGCCGCCGCCCGCGCCCGCCCTGCGCAGGCTGCCCGGGGACCCGAGCCCCCGAGGCCGCTCCCAGAGCGACCTCTCGTCGTCCTCCAGCAGGGGCCGCCCGCTCCGGGTCCACATGTCCGGCTCAGGTAAGGGCGGCGTGGGGCGCGGGCCAGGGAGGGCCGGCCGCGGGCAGGTAGCGGCGAGGGTGGCGCGGGCACCGGCGGGGCAGGCTGGCAGCGCGGGGCGGGGAGCAGGGGCGACGGCTGATGTCCCCCCTCCGCCGCTGCCGCTGGGCTGCCACGGCCCCCGGACCCCCGGGAGCTGAAAGCAGGCGACGCGGAGGTGCGCTGGGTGCGCGCGCGTCCGGCCAGGGCGAGCTCAGCGTGGGGTCTCCGCTGGTTCACCGAGCGCTCGCGCCTGGCTGCACCGCTCCGGGCAGCACCGGTAGCTTTGGTTCTTGAGCTCGTCCACCTGGAAGAGGAACCTTCTCGGTCTATGGCGCGACTTTAGTCCCTCCGAAGGGTGCGGTCCGGTGCGGTCCCCTCACTTCAGGGGCTGGGGCGAGTGCAGATCTTGGGAGCTCTCGCAACTGCTCCTGCTTCGGCTGCAGACTTCTTTGGGGGTTACTGGTAGGAGGACTTGGGATGTGAGTTTTTCCTCCTGTAAAGAAACCCATGCAGGTGGTGGTGCTCTTTGTGCATCTCAGCCTTCACTGGTATCTGGAAAAGCCCAGAGCCAGCACCGCTGCTGTAGCACCGATCCCCTGCCCTGTGTCCCCGGAGGCTGCTCTGTGCACGCAGACAGGCAGAACCAGGAACTCGGCTGAGGCCCTGTGCTGCCCAGGCTGTGCTGTGTAATGTTGGGCAAATCACTTAACCTTGTCTCTCATAACTCAGTGTTTAAATTGGGAATGGTAGCATAGAACTGCTACCTGGGGAGAATACGTGGATTAAATAATCATTTTATATGCTTTTGAACAAAGAATTGTCCTAAGAACTGTCGGATTGTTTTATTTAAAGTCCACCAGATGTGTGAAAGTTTCCACGGATTGTTTTATGATTTGCAATCTAAGGAGAACTCCTGAAAGCAGGGAAACTAGAAATGAAACCAACATTAGAACTACCGATAGCAGCAAAGGCCCTTGCAACAGCGTGCACGTGCACGTTGCTGGAGCCCACTGCCCCTTTCTGTTTGGTCTTCGGGGGTCCAGACCTTCCTTGATCTCCAGCTCAACCTCACTTCCATCTGAAGCCACATTTCTGGTTCAGAAAGGGGACCTTTCTATGCCTCTGTCTCCACTGCAGCTAGCTAAATCTTTTCCCCATCCCCAAAGCTTCTGTTTTTAATTCTTGTAATATTGTTTTTGCCCCCCAGCGTGTGTCCTAGAAAAGCATCAAAGGATTGCTGATCTGATTTTGGAGGTCACCCTGGGTAAGGCCAGTCAGAATTGTTAAGTACAGGTAGTGGGACGTCAGTCACATGAAGAATCATTGGATTCTTCCTTTGAGTTTATTTTGTGAAAAGTACTGAGTCAAAATATACTTTTACCTCCTGCTTTTGATGACTTTGCAAAACTAAACTCCAGTCATGGATCATCTTGATTGAATTTTTTTTTTAACAAAGATTAACCATTCAGACAACCCTAAAGAGACAACTGAATATTAGCCTAGTTGTTGGTTATAGATAAATAAGCATAGGTTGAATTTCCTTTTTCCATTTTATAGATAGAAAGGAAAGCCTGTATGTAGGAAAAGGACAGAAAAAATCATGTAAATGTGAGTGGCCAAAGTGTACATTGTGTGAACCAAGGTCTGTTTATAAAGTTATGTTACTTCCTGTAAGGATTCTGTCTTCTCTGTGTCCTCTCAAAGCACGTTAGGAAGTGACAACTTTCAGCTCACTTGTCCCCTTGCATCACAGGATGGTGACACATAGATAGAAGAGTGAACTTGCATGAGGCTGTATTCTGTTTTCAGAACTGAGCCTTGGACCTCTAACAGCAGGCTAAATGTAACCCTGCGTTTCTTCGAATCATGGGGACAAAGAATGAGCAGGTCCCTCACTGACATGGTGTATTTCCCAAGACTGCCACGGCCTCCAATGGATCCAAGAAGCAGCAGGATGAGCAGGCTGGGATATGTGGATTATTTTAGCCGCACAGTAAGGTTACACACTTTGTAAAAACCAATCCTCGGCCCAGTGTTATAGCCCAATCTACAGGCCCTCCCCAAACTCTGGGCAACTCTGGGGCAGTATACAGACCTGGGTCCTCTGTGGCTTTGCTGGCTCCTCACAGCAGCACAGGCCTCATCTGCAAATCTCAGCCCCACCCAGACCTACTTACTCCAAATCTGCATGTTGATAAGATCCCCAGGCTGTTCTTAAGCACCTCAAAGTCTGAGAAACCCTTCTTTCAAGCCAAGTTTCAAACCTCATTACACATAGGAATCACTTGGGAAGTTGAAGAAAAAAAAAAAAACGAGTCCACTCCCAAGGGTGCTAATTTAACTGGCATTAGGTGCATCCCGAGCTTCAGCTGACTCTAAGACATAGCCAAGCTTAAGCACCACTGTCTTATGGCTGTGAGTACTGCCATACTGTGACCAAGGTCGGCCGGGGCAAGTGTAAGCTTGAAGCACTTATTTTAGTGCCTTCTCCCATCCTTATTGGTCCTCTCTCTACTACTCTATCCTCACACTCAGCTTTCCTCATTCCCATTCTTGATTCACTTACTTGTCAAATGCTGTAGTTCTATGAGATGATTTCTAATACTGAAGTCAACTCTCTGGTGCTAGTCCTTGGGATTGGGAGAGCTTTGTAGAGGAAGGAAAATCCTGTTTTGCAATGCTATGTGGCCTGGGAGGGAGGAGAAGAAGAGGAAGGAGGAGGGATTTTCTGTATGGGATGACAGAAAACACCTCACTCCAAGAAAATTGACCACCTTCAACCATCACCCCATCTCTCACCTCAGAAGTCTCTGAGGTCTCTGGTTTCATTACCAGCACCACATGGCAACCCACTCCCGAGGCAATCCTGAAGCAATCGTCATTGATAACCCTATAAGGGTCGCTGAGTTGGACAGGACTTGATGGCACCTAACAACAACAACATTCTTTCTCCACGAAAGAATAATACAAATATGAAACAGCATTTTAAATCTTTCCAGCTGCTGCAATTAGAGTCAGTCCAATGCCAAACATAGTTTTTAAGCCCTGCTCAAGTGCTAGCACTGTGTGGGGATTCCCAAGAGAACCCACTTCCCAAGACCACACTAGATTATTACTAGACTTTCATTAAGAAGTACATCTCAGACTTCAGGGACTTTTATTTGACCTGTGATTCGAGGAGTTAATTTTTCACATAAAAATACATGTGCTTTATCAGCAAAAAAAAAAAAACCTATAGTTTTATCATTTAAAATCCATACAAAAATGTGAAATCACCCAAGTATTTTCAAATCAACAATTAAAAAAATAGAATTGGACTAACAATGGAATTAATTAATGAGCCTTTTATTGAGCTTATAAAAACACGAGTTGCTTTTGCATCATAAAAGCTCAGACTGATTTTGCCTCTTGGTTTTTGAACTCACAGTTCTGAAATTCAACACAAGTTCTGGGTTTTAAAACTCTAGTATGTCTGTGTATAAAGTGATGTCTTATTCCATTTTAAAAAGTAAAATCTTGAAACAAGATTTGCATAGTATTTTTAGACCAATCTTGTCCAGCATTAGGACAAGATGTGCTCTTCTGACAGGACCAAGCAGAGAATTCCAGGACGTAGCCCAAGACATATTTCTATTGTAAGCATTCAGAGATCCTGACGGTGAGTGTACTGTGGGCCAGGTGCTGTCCTGGACCCTGTAGGTGCCAAGGGAGGATCAAAAGGTGGTTACTATCTTCAAATGACCGTTAGTCTTGCGCATTGCATTCTGGGGTGCAAAGAACAGAGAATCATGTGACCAACCTTCAATAAGGGAGGACATGCAGACAGGCTACTTCATCACCTGGGATGCAAATACATTCTCAGCTCCTTTATCATTACTTTGCCATCCCACGGACCCTGGCATGTCTAGGCTTACAGCACATCTCGGATCTTTTTCTTGAGTCTTTAATTCCTGGTGTGTTCAGCGCTGAGTGAAGTGAGAAATCTAGCAAACCTGGAAGCTCTCCCTGTTTGTACCCCCTTCTTCTGGGTCACTGCCAAGAGGTGCTGCTGTTCAAGGCTGGTTCTGCAGGAGAGGGCCACCTGTCCCATTGGGGAAGGCCTTGCTTGTCTACACCTCGTGAGTGCCACCAGAATGTCCCTCACTGCCATCCAAGGTCACAGCTCTTCAATTTGATTTTTATTTCCAAAAACATAGTGCTGTTCCAAGGTGACTGGGTCCCTAAGGGTGTCTGGGCCCCAACCACGAGCAGGCGGGAGATGCCCTGGGCCAGGAATGGTGGACACCTGCTCACTTCACATTTCTGTAACTCAGAGTGAGTTTTGCCAACAGAAGCCATCTGGCTCGAAGTTTACTTTCTGTCTCTGCTTGGTCACAGAACAGCAAGGCCACCCTGCTGGGAAAGACAGGCCAGGTCAGACTGTGCAAAGGGATGCTGGGTGGAGCAGGTATGGGAGGGATGCAGTGCAGCCTGTGTTCCGCCCTGGTCAAGCTGTCCATGTGGGCTGGCCATGTGTGCCTTCCCTTCCTCCCAGGAGGGAAAGGAGGCCACCTTTGTCTTTGCATTGAGGTTGGGGGCTCCTCAGCTGGCCAGAAAGGGCACCTTCTATCTAATTGTCACAAAGGCATCCTGGGACCAAATGGTGCTCCTGAACTGTAAGTTGCCATGTTTTAAAAATGAGCCTCACCTGGATGTAAGGACACCCCTCGGAAGCTGAGCTGTACCTGATCTGAAGCCACAGTGAGAAAGTTGTCAGGAACTGCGTAAACCAGTTCCTCTTTCTCTAGCCCTTTTTATCTTTTTGCTGTACTGGGAGTTGACCCCAGGGCCTCGCGCTTGCATGCTCTGCAAGTGCTGGACCACTGAGCTGCACCCTCAGCCCATTTTTTTACTTTTTGAGGCAGGGTTTCGCTAAGTTACGAAGACTGCCTCTGGTCTTGAATTTGCGATCCTCCTGCCTCCGCCTCCCGAGCCGCTGGGATTATAGGTGTGCACCATGGTGCCCTGCTCTCTAGCCCTTTTTAAAGGTTGGCACAATCTCAGCTGGCACTGGGTGCCTGTTTGCCTTTCTACTGACTGGCATTTTTCTTCTCCAATCTGAATAGTCTCTCTCCTTCACAGGGGCTTCCTTACTCTCCTGTTACCCATAGCACTTCATGGATTTCCCCACCCCTGCAACACCCTGATGTTTCCTTCCATGAGCTCTTGCCCATGTGCTTCCCCATGGAAAATTTCTTAGGTCAAATTCCCTAGAAAGACCTACGGTGTGAAGTCACTTTTTACAGGAGATAGTAGATCATAGGTCACAGAAAAGCCTATGGATTGGCTTCCCTTGGTCAGGTACCTACCCAAACCCAAGCTGATTTTTGGAGGGGCAGGTCCTACAGTGGCAATGTGACCACTTAGAAAAGACTGTGCCCACACTGTTTTCATTCATTCATTCATTCATTAATTCATTCACTCAACTAGTATTTATTGGAGGTTGCTCAGTGCCAGCTACTGTTCTAGCTAAGTAGTAAAAAGATAATATGGCTCTGCAATTGTAAGTTTTGGGGATAAGACTGAAAGCAGAGAGACCATAAAGAAACAGTCCAGAAAGAGCAGCATCTCTAGTGATCGAAGCCACATGCCATGCATGTGGACAATAAATGACAGGGTGATGATGGCTGGTGTTCTTGTGTTCAGAGGTGGCATGAACACCTGATTGCCTTAAACTAGGTAAGCTCTAGTTTTGTCATTACTGCAGTGGCAGCTTGGAGACTGGTGTGTAGCTGTGGATTTATTCTAGGCCCCATCTACTGCAGGGGGTGCTCCAGGCTTGGGAGCATATCTTGATGTTTCATTTGTTCATTCAATCAACAAACTAATGGGCTAAACACAGAGACTACAAAGACATCCCTAATGAACTCATAGGGCTGGGATTTAGCTCAGTTGGTAGAGTGCTGTGCTGCAGTCTCAGAGGTCCCTAGTTCAATTCCCAGCACCGCTAAAATGGGAGAAGGGCCTGGCAATCCACTCCCAAGGCAATCCCGAAACAGTCAGCCACTGAAAACCCTATGAGGGTCGCTATGAGTCGGATACCAACTCAATGGCACCTAACAACAACAAGAACAACAAGGAACTCATAGTCTACTGGGGAAACCCAGGCCAATAAGCTAACTACCACAGAGCAATACAGCACAAGCTGTGCTTCATGCCCTGCCCTGGCCCTGGAGGAGAACCTGGAGGCTTGCCCAGGGAGATGGCTTGGCAAGGCTTGGCAAGGTAGTCAGGAAGGGCTGCCCAGATGCCATGACACTTGAGCTTTCTCCATGCATGAGGAGGAACAGGAAGGTGGGGTTGGGGAAGTGGGGGGAAAGTATCTGGGGAGAAGAAACAGTTACACACTAGAGTACCAGGGCCTGAATAACCCGCGTAATCAGGGGCTGTCTGGCTCTGAGTGGGGTTCTTGGGGACAAGGAGAGAAGGGGCATAGAGGGGAGCCAGAGAGGTGGCCCTGTCTGACTGTTTCCCTGATGATACACTGTGGGTGACATTTGTGATATGTTTGTGAGTCTGGTTGGGAATATTCTGAATGTATTTGGACATGGCCACTGAGAGGCAGAGACAATGGTGGCAGAAAACAGACGACAGAAGTAACCATGGAATCATGGTTATCTTCCGTGTGATCTTGGTTAGGTTACTCTACTTCCCTGCACTGTTTCCCTCTGTCTGACCCAGAAGTAATTAGTAACAGTAATGCCTAGCTCAGCCAGTGATTTGAAGGCTGAATGACAAGAAAAGTGCTTTTTAATTTTAAAGTGCTGTGCAAGTGGTGGCTCCTTCTGCATACTTCTGTTAAGGGACTGACTGTTGTGCTTTTACATTATGCATGGATTTGTCTCCATCCTCACACTGCAAAATCACTGATGCACACTTTCTTTATTTTTTGCGTTCTCAGTGCCTATGACAGGACCTGGTACATATGAGGGCCTCACTAGATACTTATGGATTAATACATGAATTACCTTAAAGTCAGTTCTTTTGATACAATATATCTATAATTCAAAAACTATCCTGAAGTAATTTCATATATATATATATATATATATGTATATATATATATATATACACACACACATATATATGTATATATATGTATATATGTATATATATACATATATATGTGTGTGTATATATATATATATATATATATGCTGTATGCTGGGGTTTAGCTCAGTTGGTAGAGTACTGCTCCATATTTTGTGAGGAACCAAGTTCAATCCCCAGCACTGCAACAATGGGAGAAGGATGTGGCAATCCACTCCCAAAACAATCCTGAAACAATCAGCTATTGAAAACTCTGTGAGGGTGGCTGAGTTGGATCATCTCTATAGCACCTAACAACAACAACAAATATATATATATAGCTATGTATATGTGTGTGTATGTGTATGTATATATATATATATATATATATATATATAGCTATGTATATATATGCTATATATATAGCATATATATACACATACACATACATGGAAGTAAAAACTCAATTTCTAAATATTTTAAAAGCAAAAAATAACTAAGAAGAATTTGCTTTTTAAAAAGCCACCTGTGAGCTCACTAGAGCTTGATGGTGGGTATTGCACACGCCTCACTTGGCAGCAGCAGGAGGAAAAAGCTTATGGAGAGGAAGTCAGGACAGTCAGTCCTGCCCGAGGCTGGTGGTGATGAATCACTGTCACAGAGATTCTGCAGCCTCCTGGCAACGCCGTGCTGGGTGCCAGCTGCCACAGTGTGGGCAAAGAAAGTCAGAAGATGGTGAACTCTGGCTGATCCAGTCCTACGTTGTCTGTACACACTTTGCCACTTCATCTTCATAGCAACACTGTGATGTGACAACATAGCAGTTCCATTTTACAGATAAGGAACCTGGTTTCAGAGAGGTGGAGTAGCGCACCCAAGGCCCACAGATGGCAGGGAAGTACTAGAACCAAGACTCAAATCTTTATGACTTCAAGCTCACCCCCTTTTGCTTAACCACATGTACCTTAGGATATATCCATCACCCCTTGTAGGAACAACTCATGCACACGCCACCAAAAGGGACGAAAACTACATCATGTTTTAGAAACTTCAAATATTCCTGTGGGAGACAGCGTCAGAATAAGCAGCTCTTCCTATCAGAAAGTCTTTTAAGACCTCAGCCAATTGTCTGTCCATTTTAAGCTACATCCAGCACTTCAGATTTCTACTGTAAATGGTAAATTTGATTCAGTTGTGATGAAATTCTGCCACTATGTTCAGGCAAATGCACTTCCATGATCACTACTTGTTGTTGTTGTTAGGTGCCATCGAGTCGGTGTCCAACTCATAGCGACCCTACATACAACAGGGGAAACACTACTGTCAGTGCTTCTCTACTGTTCATGTTAGGACTGCTAACACAGTGATGGTGAGATTTAGAAAGTAAAGAAGCTTTCAAGTCATCACTGTGACATTTGCAGAAGGAACTCAATAGATATGAGTTCAATGGCGGGTTGATTTTTGGGACTGGGTTGCTGGGTCCATCTGCCAATGATCACTACTTAGATACATTCTTTTAATCAAAAAACTACTCAGTCTTAGAGTCCTGTCTATAAAATTTATGCACAAGAACCATATCTTGCCTCAAAGTATAGTTTCAGTTACAATGAGGCTCAGGAAAAAACATTGAAGCAGTTTTAGTGTTTTTAAAATATCAGGCTGGGTGACTCATTATCTTTGATCACGCTAGCTGAAATTTGCATGAAGAAGTAGGTTGCACGGGCTTGCCTTAGAAGGTTCCTGAGATCTCACTTTCTGACCAATTAGCTAAAACTTGACCTTTATATACCTTACTTTGCAGTTTCTCGATGCCTCTAGGAGGTCTTGAAAACAGAAACTATTGCTTATCCCTCATAACAGGAAGAAACTTATGACTTTGAAAAAAAAAGTGCATTATCTCTATCCAGAGCTTTGATGGTGGCAAGGGCAAGAATGTCATAGGTACACAGCTTCGATTTTAGATCAACGGCTCACATACTGTAAGTGTGTGATATATAATTTATGGCCATGAATCAAGGTCATCCGTGTTGTCTATAATCTTCTTTTATGTTCGTATCTATTTTGACCCACCTGAATGTTTGGCATATCTTCTTTATGTGTGTCATATCTACTGAGTGATCATGTAACTGGCCTAACCATCAATAACAAACATATTACACCTTTCTTTTCAAAGCTACTGGGCATCATGAATCTTTGATTTCTGCTTCAGAGGTTTGGATGACAGTGACAGAAAGCTGATGATGATAAAGAATGTGGCTTGTTAAAAATAAATGTAATAGAACTTCTGTCTTCAAGTGAATGTTGTCTTTGTGACTTGTCTTATTGGAGGAGTATATGCTTCTTCTGGTTATGATCTTATTGGGCAAAACATTGTTTGATGTTAACTAGGATATAGTACACTATTTTTCCCAGAAAGATTTATAACAAAAATGTGTAATCTCTCTGTTTAGCCACTTACTCTGATACAATTTAATGTTGTGTCTACCTTTGAGATTCATAGATACCGCCACTGAGGGAGAATAGAGGAGGCATTCCAGAAAGGGCAGAACAGTGGCCATGTGGTGGGATACGCTCTACTGTGTCCCAGCATGATTGTTTTGTGGAAATAACAATCCTTTGGATAGCTAAGTCATTCACATTACTTTATAGTAACACCTCCAAATTCCTGCCAGTATATAACCATGAAAGATAGTACACACTAACTAAGCAGATCTGTTAGGACTGCTAACACAGTGATGGTGAGATTTAGAAAGTAAAGAAGCTTTTCGAGTCATCACTGTGACATTTGCAGAAGGAACTCAATAAGATATGAATGAGAGCTTTACTAAGCAAAGTTTGATCAAAATGAACAAATGCCCATAGCCATTAATAGAGGTTCCCTTGTTTGAGTGAAAGATGAGAGATTTTTTTTTCACTGAGGATAAAAAGCAGCCTAAAACTAGGAAGGAGAGTTAAACATTGTGATGCCCCAGAAGCAGGAACTGATAAAGAAGCCACCATCATTTTTTATTTCTAGGAATTCATGCCTAACAAAATATCATAGACTATCACAAACAACAGCAAACTCATTCTCACAGTTCTGGAGGCTGGGAAGCCCAAGATCAAGGCACTGGCAGACTGCATGTCTACTGAGGACCTGCTTCCTAGTTTTATAGACGGCTGTCTTCTTGCCATGTCCTCACATGGAAGAGCCAGGAAGCAAGCTCTCTTGTGTGGACACCAATCCCATTCACGAGCTATCCTCTCTCATGAATGACCTCATCTAATCTCAGTTACTTTGCAAATATCTCACTTTCTGATACCATTACATTAGGATATAGAGTTCCAGCATTTGAATTTTAAGGAGATATAAGCATTCATTCCCTCATATGATCTATCTGGTCTATCTTTCCCTCTATTCATCCATTTATCCTAGATGTATTTGCTGCTATAAGCAAATGCTCCCTTCACAGTCCCCAAATTTACTTGTCTTCAAAGTAGCAGAGGGCTCCCTGGTGACCTTGGATCCCAGTTCCACACCCAGCCTGAGCCAAGGAATCTAGCTTTCCTATAACCAGCTCCATCTGTGATGTGGGACAGTGAGGCTGCTGGGATGGACTTTCATAGGTGTGCAGAGACTAGTTCTTGGATAAGAGGCGGAGGGAATGAAAACACACCTAGGCCCTCCACTACCTCATTGTCCCAGGGGGCTGGGGAAAGGAGGGCTGCCTGGGCTTCAGGAAAACATGAGCATCACTGAGAAAAGCCAAATGTCTGCACAGGTAAGAAAGAAGGAAAAGAGTGGAATAAGAAAACTGCATAGAATAAAAAGATTTGGTTACAACGAAATGAGCATCCATAGCACAATGGGATGTGGTGGAAATATGGTGGAGCAAGCAGGAGTGGGGGGTTTCCTCGGGAAACAAGGTGAGACTAGCAAGGGTGATGGACATTGCTGGCCAGAGTGCAGGCTGGTGGCACATATTGGGGACAGATCTTATGGTTTGAGAATCACAAAGAATTCTGAAGGAAGGCCCTTCATAAAGATAGGCATTCTAGCCAGGTGCGGTGGCACTCACCTGTAATCCCAGTGACTTGGAGGCAGCGACAGGAAGATCACCATTTCAAGGCCAATAGCAGCCTGCACAACTTGTTGTTGTTAGGTGCCATTGAGTCATGTCCAATTCATAGGGACTCTTATAGGGTTTTCAATGGCTGATTATTTTGGGATTGCCTTGGGAGTGGGTTGCCACATCCTTCTCCCATTTTTGCAGTGCTGGGAATCAAACTCGGGACCTCAAAGACTGCAGAGAGGCGCTCTACCAACTGAGCTAAATCCCAGCCCCCCTACACAACTTAGCAAGATAAAAAATAAAAATAAAAATGGCCTGGGTAGAGCAGCCCTGTGGTAGAGCACTTGCAAAATATGTGCAAGGCCCTGGGTTCAACCCCTAAGTATGGCAAAAAAGAAAAAAAAAAAAAAGAAACAAAGAAAGAAAAGAAAAAAAGATAAGCATCTATCTGTCCCCTGCCTGATGCATGATGTCCTCCCCAGTGACCACCACCCAGTCTGTGGGGCTCCCATTACCACAGTGCCACCTGGGCCCTATTTCCATTCAGCGTGGCTCTCAATGGCCCCTTCCCTAGATCTCTCATTTCTTCAGGAACATTAATGGCGCACCTCACACAGTGGATCGTGCCCATATCTTTCTCCAAATGGAGCATATGACAGTGAGGCTGATTCAAACCCTTGCCCTCTGGACGTCATGACCTCCCAAGTGGTGCCCTGGCTGGGCAATGGCTTTCCTCCGGCCTGACCTGATCAGACACTTCTCAGCAAGGGTGTAGAGATGGCATTGGTAACTGTGAGCACCCAGCACAAGACTTATGGATTTTCACTGGGGTGACTGTTCCTTAAGCAGCTGACAAATGCCCAGGGGACTGGAATCTGAAAGTCATCTTTGGCCCAAAGAAATGGCAAGATGGTAAAGTTTGCCCGAGCCCAGGAACATACCAGAGGGACCATGTAGCTGCTGAGCAACTGCAGGAAAAAGAGGTGCTTTGAACTTTTGGTGCCAGAAAATCTGTCTTGTCCATCAAAATCTGCATGCAAGTGTCCCTGTCCCACCATCCCCTTGTGGGCTAGCTGGCTGCCATACCTTGCTTCTCCTTCTACACGCATCTACCTGAAGATGGGGCTCTTGTCTCCCAAGTTCCATGAGAGGATAGTCCCTAACTTCAATAAATACCAATTTTAAAAAAAGAGTTGCTCTTTGAGTCTTTATCCTCTGAGGCCTCCCTTGATGTTCATCTTTGCAGGCCCTCACCCATGTTAAGTAGTGCCAAGGAGAGGGGGTAGGGTGTCTCAGTATGGTTCACCTAGTCCCTGTGCCTCGTCAAGGAAGCTCTCAATCCCAGGCTGTGGTTTTCAGTCATTGGCACCTGGCTGCTGTGTTCAAAGGCAATAGCAACAAGGCGTACCACAACAGGCGAAAAGTTGAGATCCTACTTAGCCATAGCAGAAAGGGCCTAGCATACCATCTTCTGCTAGATGGGCATGGTGATGATATTTCAATCTGTAGTGGAGTATTCAAAACAACCGTAGTGGCCTGTTGACCCAAGCTCTGACCCCGAATTCACATAGGAGTTAGTGACAGGCATGTTATCAAATGTGCCATTTCTCACGTGTTACTATGCTTGTGAGGCATTTGGGGATCTTGTTGAAATGCAGTGGGTTTGGGGTGAGGGTTGAGCTGGCTCACTGTTTCTGAGGGTCTAGTCCATGGTTGCTTGGCCCCGAGCACTTGGGCAGAACATCATGAGTGGGCAGTGAGTGGAAGAGGAGGCTATTCACACCATGGTGGCCCAGAAGAGAACGGGGACAAGATACCCCCAAGGACCGGCTCCCAATGACCTACTTCTTGAGCTAAGGTTCTACCTTCTAAAGTTTCTAGAACCTCACAAAATAGTACCACCAGCTGGGACCAAGACCCCAACACATGAGCCTTGGGGACATTTCATATCCAAAACACAATATTCACTAACTTCATATTCTGTGATGGATCTTATATGATTATAGACAGTATTAAGCATGTGGCTGCTGGTGTTCTATCAGGATTAAAAACAAATTGAAGATAAGTTTAGGAAGACTGGATTGATCTGTGCTGTCCAGTCACCTGTCAGTTGCCAGAACTGAAATGAACAATGAGGTTTCATCCAAAAACTTAAGCATGCTTATCCCAGACTGAAAGTGTGGCTGAGGGGCTAAAACCCATGCACGACTATTGATCTATCAACAATGTCCAGCAAGTATTTACAGAGGCTCTATTATGTGCCAGTGAGAAAACAAAAATTCAGCCCATGGAACCTCCATTGTAGTGGAGATGTCAAAGATAAAGAAAACTGGACACTATTTAAAATGGACAGGACAGATTTTTCTCAGTGATACACTGTTACAATTAAGAGTCCAGCATGAACTAAACTCAACTTCCATTTGTGCAAAGGTAACTGAGGTTTTAAAGAGACTTTGAAGTGATGGGCGGAGTAGGTGAATAGGGGCTAAGTAGAGTCAGGGAAGTGAAAAATTACAAAAAGCAGAAAGTAGGGGGTTGGTTCCTATGAAGCCCATTTGAATTTCTTCTGTTTGTTTTTGAGGCTGGCCTCAACCTCTTGATCCTCCTGCCTCTGCCTCCCAAGTGGTAGGATTCAAGGCATGAACCACCATATCCAACTCCCATCCAGTTTTTCAAATTGGTATTTATTGAAGTTAGGCAACTATCCTCTCATGGAATGTGGGAGACAGGAGGCCCATCTTCAGGTGATGGATGAACAAACTAAGGTCTATTGACAGTTCTGTTGAGTTTTTCTCAGGCAGGCACTCTGAAGTGGGCTATAGTCAGCCTAGGGATGCAGCCTTGAGAAGTTAGAAACTATATTAGTGTTTTGTTGAAGTCTTTATAGGGCCAGGTTGAGCCTAATTAAGAAAAGGGTTCAAAGGCAGCTATGGTGGTGCCCTTCTGTAATCCCAACACTCAGAGGCTGAAGCAGGAGGATCGTGAGTTCCAGGGCAGCCTGGGCTATATAGGGAGACCTATTTCAAAATAAACAACAACCACAAAGCCTACAAAAAACCCAAACAACAGCAACAACAACAAAAACCCAAGAAGAAGAAGGAGGAGGAGGACAAAAGGCTTAGAGGATCTTGGCTTGTTTTGATCAAGAAAAGAATCTTCGTCAGGGAAGAGAGAAAATAAAATAAAGAATGCTATGTGATCATGAGGGCGGTGAATTATTGGGACAAAAGTGGAGATATCACAGCTTTACAGCTGGTCAAGGCAGGCTGTGCTGAGAAGACAATATTTGAGTGAAGTCCTGAGAGAGGTGAGGAGAGCCTTGGGGACAGTGAGAGGAGACCCTCCTGGCAGAGAGAGGAGCAAGGGCGAAGGCTCAGAAGCAGGCAGGTGTTTTCTGTGTCCAAGGAACAGGAAAGAATTCCTGAGAGCTGGAGGGAGTCGGGGAAGGGGTAGAATGTGTGAGCCCCGACCATTGCAACGACCTGGACTTTTCTTTGAGACAGGAAGTCAATGGCTTTGGGAAGAAGGGCATCAAGTTCTTTGATGTAGTGAATGTAGAAAAAAAGTTTGGGAGGTAACTATTTCACTCATACCAATGTCAATGTCAGCTAAAGAGTGAATCCACAGTATGCAGTACTTCCTCACTTCCTGCTAATTTTTGTTGCTGTTAGGTGCCGTGGAGTCAGGTGTGATTCCTAGAGACCCTATGTACAACATAATGAAACACTCCTTGACACTGTGCAATACCTGGCACTGTAATACCTGCCAGTGCTTCTCTGATCTTCATAGGGTTTTCAATGGCTGATTGTTTTGGGAGTGGACTGCCAGGTCCTTCTCCCTCCTGCTAATTAATGGACAGCAATTAGCAAATTAGATGAGACTGAAGCTGACATTCTGTGAATGTAAGTAAACTAACTTAAGATGTCCTGAAAGGTCTTTATCTAACTTCTAACAATCCATCTTGTAATTGAAAAATAAGTAAAACAGCAATTTTCCACTTGTCCCGACTCAACAAGCTTGATTTATATTGTTCCATCATTAGACACATTCTCAAAGTAAAAATTCAGCCAATATTGATGTGTATGAAATGAAAACATCACAAATCTCACTTCTAGCTAGCCCTACTCGGGCTTTAGCTTGTCTTTTCAGCCTACTTGTATGAGAACACGAATAAATATAAAGAAATCATTATTTTCCTTCACAAGTTTGGGATTACATTATATATATATATATATATATATATATATATATATATATATATATATATATATTCCTCGCAAACTGCATTTTTTATTCAAAACCTTTTAAATGTTTCTTTATGTCAATATGCATGGTTCTACCTCATTCATTTTAGAGGTGGTAGAAAATCTTGTGGTTTAGGTATATAGTTTGTATAAGTACTTCCTTGTTGATTAACATTGAACATTTTCCTAAATTTTTGACATTATGGCTCGGTTAGACTTTTATTTGCTATAACAAATACCTGAGAAAATCAGCTTAAGGGAGGAAGGATTTATCTTGGCTTACAGTTTCAAAAGTTTCTGTCCCTGGTCAGCTGACTCTGTTATTTCTGTGTTGTGTGTGGTAAGGCTAAACAACATGGTGGAAGGGTGCAGTGGAGTAAAGTCGCTCACCCCATGGTGGCCAGGACGCAGAGAGAGCAAAACATGCCCGTGCTAATTGGCTTCTTCCTTTTCTATCTTTTTGTTCCTTCTGAGCCACCAGCCTATTGAATGGTTCCTTCCACATTCAGGGTAGGTCTTTTCCCTTCAGTTACTGTACTACATGCTAGTTGTTTCTGGAAACACTCTCAAAGACACACCCAGACATGTGCTTTACTAATCTCATAGGTACCTCTCAATCCAATCAAGTTAATAGGCAAGATTAACTATCAAAATGACAATGTTCAGCGAGCTTTGGTTACACACATACACATACACACTCACATTCACACACACACAAACATATTTCTGCATATATGGGCATAATTGCATGAGAAGACTCCCAATTCAAAGGTTTTATTCAAGTCCATGAATTTATACTCCCAACAAGTGTGAGAGGGCATAGAGCTTCTTTCTGATGAAGGAAATACTATTCCATGACACTTGTTAAAGCATGTGAGGCAGATTTATCTAGAGCCACTGCAATGAGATTTTGTAGAGGAGAAGAAAGACTGGGCTCAACTCTGAATATAACAAGGAAAAATTGAGGATTTATAGCCAAGGAGCAGGGTGGGGTCAGTGACTGGAAAATTACTAGGAGGAAACAAGGGTAAGGAGAGATTCTGGCTAAACCAACCTAGCAATGTTGTTGTTGAAGACAAGCCAGGGTGATCAGACATCACCTAGGGGACAGTGGGGAGTTCTTGTTGAACTGACTTAGCAGAGTTCTTTGTTAAAACTTTATTTTACAAAAAAAGTACATGTGTTAGGCCACTGCCTGGGAAAGTGAACTCTTGAACTGGGCAGGGGAAAATGGTACAGGAATGTGAACTTTTGAACTGGGCCTAGGCCTGCAAAGCCATTATCATCCTTTATTGGAGGTTACAGCTGAGCAACTTGTCACTGATAGCCAATAAACTTCATACCTAGAGTAGTCATGGCAGTCAGTTCTGGGTGGCCCAGCGATGGACAATTTAGGATGAGGCAAGCTTCTGTACGCCTGTCACCTTTCTTGTCACGAGACTTGGGGTTTCCTTTGTCCTCATGTTCTGCCTGTCTTTCAAAGCCATGTGCTATCTGAGTGTCTTCAGGTCACTCATTCTGCACCGTCTGAATCTGTCTATCCTGATTTGCAATTCTCAGGCCCCCAATAAAGTATTTCCGATTCTACAGATTCTGAGTTTGAATTGATTGACAAGGGCCAGGAACCTGACTCACGTTTGGCCATGCAGAGAATCTTTGTCACTGCTAATCAAAGAGGCCAAAAATATTCTTCTGATTTTTGCCTTTCCCTGATCACTATGGAAGTTAGGAAGAATTTCATATGATTCACCATTTGTATTTCCTTCTTCTGAGATCCTCTTAGACCTACCCTTTGCCTCTTTTCTCTCACATTATTTTTCTTCGCTCTTGATGTCCTGAGTGCAATAAGTAATCCTTTGTTGTATACATTGGAAGTATTTTCTACTTCAGTTGCTTTCACTTTGTAATCAGTACCTTTTGTTGCTTAAGAACAACAAATCCAGTTTTGACATTTGAAGGTACGTGGGTTTATATACACATAGAGGAGAGACAAATATGCCATATATGTCTATATTTGCCTTGAAATGCCCTTCACTAAAAACCCTTCTGGCTTCTGTAACTCTTATCTTCCCTTTCTAGTGTGGGAGGCTTCCTGCTTTGCTTTGTCTGCACATTTATGTTGAGCCTGCAGAGCTTAATATGAAGCTGGTGAAAAAACAGAAAAGGCTTTCAGTCAGGTCACATTACTGTGAACACCTGTGAAATAGAGGCTGTTTTCTTGGGGATGAGTTGAAATGCAGGACATCACCTTGCCTGCAGCAAGTTTCTGTCCTAGGCGTCCCTGTGGTGCAAACTTGGAAGTGTCACTTGGAGCCCAAAACCTTATCACGTTAACACCAGCTGCTTCTAAATTTCTTTGCCTCCAACCCTCAATGTTTTGTATTCTGGAACAAGAAATAGAACCATCTGTAGAAAGCTTGTGTTGGTGGGGAAGGGGCCTTTCCGGTTTGTTCTGTTCTCTTCCATGATCATCACCAGCAGAGAGATTTTATGTGTGAGTCTACTTTTCCTGCTTTTCCTCTTGTATCAGTTTGCTTTCATAAATTTCTGGCCATGGAGGGGCAAATAAAATATCCAACTACCTTCCATCATGGTAGTGTCAGAATTTACTTGGTCAGACAGTAGCCCCAACCGGCTGAGTAATTTCTTTTCCCCTACCTAATCTGTGAATTATCATGTTGTTTTGGTGAAATGTTGACACCACCATTACTCCCATTCTCCACCTCCACACACAGATAAAATCTAATTATCACCTCAGGATGGTTTTGTGACACAGAATCTAATCACAGACACAAAAGCATTTAGGGCACTTTGATATTTAACCTTTAAAAAAACCAAACTTGTTTTTTAGCCAACTTTTTTTTTTAGAAAAGGTTTCTATTTCACAATTAATTTTTAAAGAGAAAAGAAAGGGAAAACAAACAAACAAGAAACCAAACATTTTACTCTTGGTAGTTAATCTACTTGTAGCCTCACATTAAGTAGTAGAAACGGTCACTAAAGGGATGGTGAGAACTCATTTTTTGTTTGTTTGTTTTTTGTTTGGTTGTTTTTCTTTCTTTTGTGGTGCTGGGGATTAAACCCAGGACTTGGGCCTGGTGCAACTAGGCCAAGTGCTCTACCACCAAGCTACATCTCCAGCTTCAAATTCCCTAGCTTTTATTAGAATTTTGCGACACCAGCTACTATGTAATCAGTTGTTTGTTGTTAAGTGCTGTTGAGTTGGTATCCGACTCATAATGACCCTATGAACAACAGGTGAAACACTATTGTTAGTGCTTCTGTGCTATTCATAGAGTTTTCAAAGGTGGATTGATTTTGGGGAGTGGGTTGCTGAGTCCTTCTCCCAAACTATATAATCTAACCCCAGCTTATTCTGGATTTTATTCCTTAAACTCATTTATTGATTTCAAGACATTAGGCTATGGACATTTGACACAGCCTCCTCAGGGCTCCGTGGTGCTAGGCATAGGAAGGAAGCCAGAACAGTGAACACCAGAGGTGAGGTGACAGGCCATAATTGGAAACAGTGCATTTCACTAAATGGAGAAAGAAATTAAGGCAATGAGCTTGTTCGAATAATTAAAATGAACAATTGAGGAATAAACCCAAACTAGAAAGCACATTTATAACTGTATGTGTCAAATTGGAAGGGGGGAAATGAGGAAGAGAAGAATATTTTAAAGATAAAGTTAACAAGCTTATTGGTAGGGACAGCATCCAGAGAATGCTCTTGAGCCGCAATTCAGATTTCCCACTGGGGAGGCCCCTAGGTACGAAGCTGAGAACTTTCTTGCTGTGGTCAAACTCTCAGGCCATCACGGGTCAATTAGAACAAAAGACAAGCTGTGGATCTCCACATCACCATAGTAGCGGGCCTTGGCCACCGTGGGGACTGACAGCTGCTAGCTAGGCAAGTGGGTAAAAGCGTTTGTGTGAAAGTGTGTCATTTGGGAGTAAATAATTTGCTTTAAAGAATAACAAAGTAGGCCAGGAACTCATCAAAATGATGCACAAAGGCATGGGAAGACTTAATACTTGGTGTCTTCCTTCCTCCTAGACACCACATTTCTCTTTTAAGTAAAAAAGAGGTCAGGATGAAAGGGCCTTCCTAGCCCCAGCCTTAGGTAAAGAGGGCCAGAGGAACGGAGCAAGCATCTCTCTGAAAAATATTTTCTTCCCAGAGGGCATCAATAAGAGACTCATTTGGTTCGACACACCTTTCCCTTTGAAGAATATGGGATTATCTAAAGGGCAAAGGCTATTTAATACAACTCACCTCTGTGTGTTTGTGTATGTGTGACTTTAATCCTCTCCCTCCTGGTGGCCAGGATTGTAGGGAAATTGGAGATGGTTCTCCTGTCTTTATCCTATTTGACCCTCCTCCCCTGTGAGTCCAGCAGGACCAGACTCACCTCATTTTGCAGATGAGGAGAGTGAGGGGCAGGGCAGCCTTGGAACTGACAGCCAGGGAGTGCTGAGGCTGAATGAATTCCCACGGGGTCTTCTGAATCTACCTGCCCAGGTGATCAGCTGTGGGGACAGGAGCTCGGGGTGGGGCTGGGGAGGAGGCCAGGAAAGTGTGACAATGTCTGTCGGGGGTGGCAGGGTGGTGTGGACAGGGGAAGCAGTGCACAGGGGAGATGCTCGGAATCCCACACAGGCCTCCATGTTGGGGAGCTGCCCTTACCACACGGCTCTGGTCCAGCTCCTCCAGACTCTTTTCCCCTTTTCTTGGCTGAACTCTCCCTTCATAGAGTCTGGTCCCATCCCTGTCCCATCCCTCCTGGTTAGCACACTGCCACCTTTGAATTGGAGATGTGCAGTTTCTTTTACTTGGTGACAAACATCAAAGGCAACACTTTATGAGGGCGAAGAGAAGTCCTGTTCTTGGACAGGTAAAGCTTAGGCCTGGGGCCCAAGGAATGAGCTGGAACCATCTTTCATCCACAGAGCCACGTTTTCTTTCTGGTTTTGTTCTTTCCCCTTTCTTCCTCATTCTTGCTCCAGAAACACCCCTGAAGGGTGGGTGGGATCCTTCAGGCTCAGGTCCAGCCTCGCCTACTGCAGGGGACGCCAGGCTGGGCTATTTCTCCCTCACCCTCTCCTGTCCTCCCAAATACCACCTTGATGTTTCTTCCTGGTTACCTAATACCCCGTATGTCTGTAGTTTTATTCTGGACCAGGAACCTGTAAATTGAAAGAGAACCGAAGGAAACACTTTATAATCCAAATGTACGGACTTTGGATTCTTACTCAAACCAACTCTAAAATAAAGTGGTACTGGATATTTGATGATATTAAGCAATTTATTTTTATTTTTATTTATTTATTTTTGCAGTACTGGGGGCTGAACTCAGGGCCTCGCACTTGCATGCTTTGCAAGTGCTGTACCATGGAGCTGCACTCCCAGCCCATTTTTTTACTTTTTGAGACAGAGTCTCGCTAAATTTTGCAGACTGACTCTGGTCTCGAACTTGTGATCTTCCTGCCTCTGCCTCCCGAGTTGCTGGGATTATAGGCGTGCGCCAATGGGCCCAGCGATATTAAGCAATTTAATGTTCATTAGTTTTAGGTGTGAAATGATATTGTGGCCAAGTTTTTTTTTTAATCTCCATCTATTTTCATATAAAAATATTATATGAGAAAGAAAGATATCTATCCTTTTTTTCTTCCAAAATGTTCAAATCTCCCTTTTACCTACCTCCTTCCCTTTGTCCTATAAATGTTTATTTGCATTAAAAATTATATTTCTAAGTGAATGTGTAGTAATAGTACTAGTTTTTTGAAAATAAATGGTGAGTATCAGATATAGTAAAAGGACCAAATTAAATGTTTCTATCTAATTAGGTTCAAATCCATTTTTTCTTCTTTTTTTCTTTGACTACATGGTAAAGAGATCAAGAAGCTTATAATCGCTTATTCATATCACTTTAATCATTTTTCCTGACTAATATTCTAGGAGAGTCAGGCAAAGAGGGGGAGGACTTGAATTCTGTTGCACCATGGTAGATTTGTGCTGTTTTTCCAATGTATAGGTGCTGTCAAGTTGGATCCAACTCATAGCAACCCTATGTACAACAGAATGAAGCACTACCCAACACTGTGACATGCACATGATCTTTTTATATTTCTGCCAATTGTTGCAGCTACTGTTTCTTCTCATTTTGAGTCATGCCATACCAGCCAATGGAAGTCCCAGGAGTTCTACTCCATTCCCATCATTAAGATTGGCTCTATTTTGGGGAAACAACTCTTCCCCAGTTGTCTTTTGAATGCCTTCCAGCCTGGGGGGATTCATTCTCTGACACTGTATTTGACAGTGTTTCTCTGTTATTCATAGGGCTTTTCAAAGCTAATTATATGGGCAGTGAACTGCTGGGTCCTTCTCCCTAGTCTGTCTTAGTCTGGAAGCTCGGCTGAAACCTTTCTACCATGGGTGGCCCTGCTGGAATCTGAAATACTGGTAGCATAGCTTTTAGCATCACAGCAACACACAAGCCCCGCACAGCACAACAAGCTAATAGACATGTGAGGGTATAGAGATAGAGGTCTTCTTTTAAAAACGCCTTGCTCTTTGTTTCCCTGCTGGTGTTTGAGTATTGGTATGTTTTGATTTTTTTGAACTTAGAAGAGAATTCCAGTACCTCGTTGCAAACTGTGGCCCGGAATTGGTGATTCAGTAGCTTGGTGGCACATCAAGCAGCTGGAATGCATTGGTATGGCTTAGGCCTCTTCAATCACATTCCTTGCGAGGAGGGAAGATCCATTACTGAATCCAATGAAAGGGTTGCTGGTTCAGGTGGCAGTCAGAAGCAGACACAGTAGCTTATAGCCTCTCAAGCCCATCTCTCGCTTCAATCACCCAGGCTGGCTGTAGAGGAATGCTGTGCAAGGAATGACTTGATTTTGAGTGGTCAGCAAAAATTTTATAGAATGGGATTGAGCCCTCCACCATTATATATATATATATATATATATATATATATATATATATGGAGGGGATATGTATATATATATATATATATATATATATATATATATATATATATATACACACACATATATATATGACTGATGGAGCAAGTACTTTTATGTTATGCTCCTTTGGGATAGCTTGGGATTGGGCTGGAATGTTCTCCTTGCCAGCATCAAATAGGTCAGCTCTAATGCACCTCTCTGGGCCTAATATGAGATCAACTTGTTTCAGAATTGTCACAGATCCTCCTGAGAAAATACCAGGAGAAAGGAAGGAGAATGAGAAGTAATTTATGAGTTATTTATTGGTGTGCAATGCTATGGATGTCAGTGGTAACTCTATCCTAACAGCTCTCTCTCCCCGCCCCACTCTTAGCTCTTACTGGGTCTGAAGTAGGAGGAGACAATAGAGGAAGGAACTGGATATAATTCATTCATGAGCTTGTGAAATAACTCCTCTTTCCTCTCTTACTTTTTCCACATCACAAGTATCGTTAAATATATCAGTTATTTCCAATATTAAAAAAGTATCGAGAGAGTCGGGATTATGAAGATTCTTATGAAAGCATCAAGATGTACTTTTTTCGTATGTACAGGAATTGTTTTAAGGAAAAAATACTTGCTGTGTTTGTAAAAAATATATAATTTATTAGATTCTAAAAATACAATCACATAGTTTAGTATTTATGGAGAGATTGGGGAACAGTGTGTGCAGAATTTCTGTTTTTATAAAAAGACTCCTACGGTTCTAATGGATTGATTTAATCACTTGGTTAATTGAGAGGAAACTGAAGCAAGTACTCAATTCTGGGTTTTGTTTGCTTTGTTTTGTTGATTTGTTTTGTTTTAGATAAGGTCTTGCTTTGTAGCCCAGGCTGACCTTGAACTTGTGCTCTTTCTGCTTTATTCTCCTGAGTACTGGGATTCCTGACATGTGCCACATCAACTTCACATTTCTGTGTCTTTAAATGAGGTTCATTCATCCATAAGCCATGTAACTGGTATTCAATTAAAAATGACAACAAATCATGTTGTACGGGGTGGCACATGCTTCCAATCCCAGTGATTTGGGAGGCTGAGGCGGAGGATCTCAAATTTAAGACCAGAGGCAGCCTGCATTTCGTAGTGAAACCCTATCTCAAAATAAAACATAAAAATGGGCTTGGGGGACAGATCAGTGGTAGAGTGCCTGCAAACTATGGGTAAAGCTCTGAGTTCAACCCCCAAGTACTGCAGTAAAAGAAAGGAAAAAAACAGACAAAAAAATCAAACCAATTATCCACTAAATAAATTAATTTAAAAAGTTAAAAAATCAAATCATTTATCCATTAATTAAATTAAATGGGTAAATAGTTAAATTTATCCATTTCACCAACTCTGAATAAGACTTCTATGGGGAAGATGTTGGAGGCACAAAAATGTAAAAGATATTAGTTACTGTATGTTGTTGTTGTCGAGTCAGTATCCAACTCATAGCGACCTTCGTAGGGTTTTCAATGGCTGTTTCAGGATTGC
The DNA here is from genome assembly GCA_007922755.1 of Pedetes capensis. Taxonomy (NCBI): domain Eukaryota; kingdom Metazoa; phylum Chordata; class Mammalia; order Rodentia; family Pedetidae; genus Pedetes; species Pedetes capensis. Next base: position 238,430 of record VMDO01000360.1, on the reverse strand, counting down.
CTTGGGAGTGGGTTGCCAGGTCCTTCTCCCATTTTTGCGGTGATGGGAATTGAACTCGGGACCTCAGAGACTGCAGCACAGTGCTCTACCAACTGAGCTAAATGCCAGCCCTAGTTACTGTATATAGGAATTTAGTTTTGTGGCATAAGCAGACCTCTGACCACTTTATTTCAGTTACGTTGAAACCTAATGTCCTGAGGCCTGCAGTGGGAGGGAGACCTGACCTAAGCTGGGGCTGGCAAGAACCGCTACCCAGAAGAGGTGATAGATTCCTGAGCTGTGTCACGTAGGATGAAATGAGCAATGGCCAGGGAAGAGGGAAGAGCTTGTTCCAGGCAAGGGGAGCACCATGAATCCACAGAAGACAGGGCTGTGGGGATTTGGGAGGATAGTAGAAAATCCCTGGATGATTAGAATGCAAAATGCAAGGTGGAGGAGCGTGTGTGCACGTGGGAGTGCTGACAGGCGTGAGGCGCGGGAGGGGCTGACATCACAAGTGGACGGAGTTCCAGACTTGGAACCAGGAATGACTCTGGGGAGCTCTAAGTGGTGAACTGGACAGACTCCTGCGCCGGCTGCCAGCCCAGCTAGTCAGGCTCTAGCCCTGTTAAGCTGGGCAGGCTGCCAACCTGGACCAGGCCCAGCCCCCCTCAAATATAGGCCAGCACGTAGCAGGTGCTCTGTCCTCTGACCTTAGTGAGCCATTCTGTTTATCTCAGCAGAGTCTGAGATAACCCCTCAGCATGGTTTTCCTACCCACCATGTGACCACAGGCTTAGCGCGTGGGATGCCATGACCTGTGGGGTGCTCTTCAACCAGGGCATCTGCATGGTGCTTACAAACTCTCAGAGCTTGGTGGGTGTGAAGACGCTCAGACCATCAAATGCCAGTAGAGGGTTATTGGATATGACAAAAGCTGTGATCCCCACTTCTTCAAGCTTACTACCCCACACGTTGCTGTCATCCAAAAAGATGGTGGCCTTACTTCCAGACACAATCCAGATTGGAGTAAGGAGGTACCCTGAAGAAAAAATGACCAACAAATAAAGTTTTTTTCTTCTATGATTTCTATATTATATGTTTTTGGAGGAAAGAAATGAGTGTGAAAAAACTGTTATTTCATTTGTACATGAAATCTTATTAGGTGTGTGTGTGGGAGGAGGTACTAGGGGCTTGAACCCAGGGTCTTGCACATATTTTGCAAGCAATCTACCGCTGGGCTGCACCCCCAGCCTGTTTTTTATTTTTTATCTTGATACAGGGTTTTGCTAAGTTAAGCAGGCTGCCTCTGGCTTTGAACCTGTGATCTTCCTGCCTCAGCTTCCCAAGTCACAGGAATTACAGGCATGTACCTGGCCTGAAATCTTATTAGTATATAGTATGTCTTTTTAAGACACTAGTTATTATTTAAAAGGATTTTCATAGTTCTATTCTGAGATTAATTCTGCAATTCTAAGAAAGAGACATTCAGAAGCTATTCATGCAAACAAAATGTTGAACTGCTCTCAGTCCACTCACGGTTTTCAGGGAGGTTCTGGTCAGAAGACAAAATTATACACAGGGAACTAGGTAATGTGTTGGAGGTTTCGTGGGGTGGGCAGGAAGAACCTAGGGTTTCTGTTCTCCAAGTGCTGTTGAAGGAGGGCCTGGCGATCCCTCCATGAGCACTGAGGTCAACCTGCCCCCTCCCTGACCAGCTATTTAGCAGAACCCGGCCCTCACCCTCCTCCATCCTGCTACATTATATCCTCACCTCCTTCATCATTAAACATTAGTCACCTCATTACCTTATTGTACTCAGTTTTGTACCTCTTCCTTGTTTGCATCCCCCTCTGTACACATGTACACACACACACACACACACACACACACACACACACACACACACGGAAATAAGCTTCAAGAAAACTGGCATCTATTTTCCGTCTTCTTTTTAACTTTTCCTCCTGTGCCTAAAATATTAGGTAATTGCTCAGTAAGTATTTGTTAAGGGAGTTCCTGTATGTAGGAGGTTGCTGGCGAAGAGTGTTTAGGGAGAAATGTGAGCACTGAGCAGGCCCCATGGTTTCAGGCTCAGCTCTTCAGAGACGGGAGCTGCGAGACTAACAGGGGCTGGGTTTATGGGGCAGCTGTGGACCAGAATGCAGGTGGGAGGCCTGCTCCTCTCCTCTGCTTGGCACCCCCTGTAGTCTCTGGGGAGTGGAACCCTGCAGGCCTCAGGCATGGTCTCCACATTCCCACAGCAGGAAAGATGAGACATGTCAGAGCATCAGGTGACACTGAAGGCAGGGACCTCTGATGGCAGGGGCAGGACAGGAATGGGGACCTGGAGGTTTGTGTAAGACAGTAGGGCAGTGAGCCAGGGAGAGTCAGGTTATTTCTGCTAGTGCGATCACACCTTAACCATGGGCTCAGAAGTCTGGGGCAGTTCAGGCTGCTTTGGACCTCAGCCTTGGTGAGGAATATGCCTGACTGAGGTACAGGTGCATATTTTCTCTTCCTTTGATGTCTCTCAGTTACTCTCCAGAAATCCATACATCTCTCTCTTTTCTCCCCTTGGCTTGACAGGTGTGATTCCCTGGCTTGGAAGCCCTCCAGGTCTTTTTCCTTTAACGTAGAGCTTCCATTCATCCTTCAAAATCCTGATGAGATATCACTGCTTCACTGAAGATTCTCTTAGCCCCTCCAGCTCCCCTGCAGTCTTGTGACCATATCCCAGGGCTCTCTATCAGGTTGGAATAATCTGTTTACTTGACTGGCTCTCCAATGCTACTCAATTTCCAAGGGTCATAATCTTATTTTACCATTTGCATGCCCCAGTTCTTGTCACAAGATCTGGTAGAAAAAGAAAAAAACAAAAAACAAAACAAAACAAAACAAAAAACAACACAATTAAGGAATATATTCAAGCATTGGAAGCAGATTATCCACAAATTTTTCTAAAAGGCAATGAGTAGCTGGAGAAACAAAACATGGCATTTACAATGCCAGCACATAATAGACTATCACAGGGCATATAAAAGAAGAAAGTTCAGATACATGTCACAACATGAATGAACCTTGAACACATACTGCAAAGTAAAAAAAGCCAGACACAGAATGACACACATTGCATGATTTCATGTATAGGAGTTAAACAGAGTAGGAAAATTCATTGTTGTTGGTGTTGTTAGGTGCTGTCAAGTCAGATCCAACTCATAGCAACTCTATGTAAAACAGGACGAAACACTCCCTGACACTATGCCAGGCATACAATCTTTTTTATGTTCAAGCCCATTGTTGCAGACAGTGTCAATCCATCTAGTTGAGGGTCTGCCTTTGTTTTTGTTTGTTTACCTGCCACTCTCCCAAACATGATGTCCTTCTCCAGGGATTGGTCCCTCCTGATCACTCATCCAAAATATGCAAGACACAGTCTAGCCATCCTTGCTTCCAAGGAGCACTCTGTTTGCACTTCTTCTAGGACAGATCTGTTGGTTTTTTTGGCAGTCCATGGTATATTCAATATTCATCTCCAGCACCATAATTCAAAAGCATCAATTCTTCTTCTGTCTCCCTTATTCAATATCCAGATTTCACAAGCATATGATACAACTGAAAATACCACGGCATGAGTCAGGTGCACCTTCATCTTCAACATGACATCTTTACTTTTCAACACTTCAAAGAGGCCTTTTGCAACAGATTTTCCTGACGCAATGTGTCTTTTGATTTTTTGACTGCTTTTTTGATGGGTGTTGACCGTAGAACCAAGTAAAACAGATTCTTGGACAACCTCAATTTTTTCTCCGTTTACCATGAAGTTGTGTACTGACCCAGTTGTAAGGATTTTTGTTTTCTTGATGTTGAGGCACAATCCATACTAAAGGCTGTGTTCTTTGATCTTCATCAGGAGGTGTTTCAAATCCTCTTTACTTTCAGCAAGCAAAATTGTGTCGTCTGCCTAACACAGATACATCCCTGTCTGTGCGTGCGCGCACACACACACTCACATATTAGAAAATGGGCCTCCTAAGAACAGACGTCTTCTGTCTTATTTTTAACTGTCTCTAAAATATTAACTCTGCCTAAAATATTAGGTAGTTTCTCAATAAATATTTGTTGAATGAATAGCTGAATGTAGGAGGTTGTTTGGAAAGAAATTTCAAGGAGAAATTTTATGGTGGGAGCCAAGCAGGCCCCATGGTTTAAGGCTTACCCCTTCGAAGAAAGGTGCTGCAGTCTAACATGGGGCTGGATTTACATCAAATTATACTTGTTTTGTCTATGAAATTTTATTGCTAATAAGCTATGGGAACTCAAAGCTGGATTACTGAAATACTTTGAAAAATTAATAAATTGGTTACTTGTAGTTTTTAGTCTGTATCTTAACTTGACCCCACATATCTGTCATCTTGTCATGCTGTGGGCTTGCCTGTTGCTGTGATGCTGAAAGCTATACCACCAGTATTTCAGATACAAGCAGGGCCACCCATCGTGGACAGGTTTCAGATAACACAGACCAGGGAGAAGGACCCAGCAGCCCTTTCCCGATACAATTTGCCATTGAAAACCCTGTGAATAGCAGAGAAGCACTATCAAATAGAGTGCAGGAAAATGAGTCCCCCAGGCTGGAATGCATTCAGGTAATGACTGGGGAAGAGTTGCCTCCGGAAAGTGGAGTCGACCTTAATGGACTAAAGCCCCTGGGACCTTCTTTTGCTGATGTGGTACGACTCAAAATGAGAAGAAACATAGGGACTACAGTAGGTTCAAATGTAGAAAGATCATGTGCATGGCACAGTGTTCGGTAGTGATTTGTTCTTGGCACATATTGTCGCTCATGAGTTGGATCCAATTCAATGGCACCAAACAACAAAAACAACATCTTAACTTTATATATGCATACACCCACACAAATAATACTCAAGAGTTAAATAAACCATTATAGTATGATTACTGGTTTAATACATGTTCATTTTCCCTAATTAGAGCCCTTTGATATATCATATGAAACTGTTGCCTTTGTTTTTACACTTTTAAGTCTTATGCACATTTATGGGGATGCATGAGTGGGTGAAGTCTATACTTAAAATTTCCCTGTAGGAACCAGGTAAAGAGCAAGAGGCAAATTACGTAGGACAAAAAGCATTGCATCGGGGCTGAGCTGTTGGCGAGGTCAGTGGCTGCGCTTTGGACCATTTTAGGGCTCAGCCCCCAGGGACGGTGCCTGGCTCATGCCACTGCCTGACCAGACGTGGTTCCCGGAAGGGCTCCTGATCAGAAGCAGAGGCTTTGGCAGAATCTAAATGGCAAAGTCACAAACAGTAACAGGCCCTAAAAATAACAACTGCAACCCCAGCAAAATGAAAGCCCTCTGTGTGGGAAATATAATGGGGAACATATCGATTGGTATTTTTATCCAAACGCATGAGTAGTGATCACAAGCAGAGACGCTTCCCTTTCCTATAGAGGACCAGGGTGCAAAACATTGATCTCCATCAGCCGAGGGCTCTCGCAAAAATGACAGCCGAAGTCAATAGATGCATATGAGGAATTTTCTGGTTGCACGTGGCTGAAATAGAACAAAAACAGCTTTTATGTATTTTTCTCTCAGACTGCTTGTTTAATGAGCACCTACTACAGGCCAGGTATCATTCTAGGTCTTGAAAAATACCAACAAACCAGACCAAGACCAAGTTCTCTGTCCTCATAAAGGCTATGGTCTAGAAGAAAGACAGCAAATAGGGAGTAAACATTGTGCACAAGTAAATGATCCACTCTGTGGGAAAGTGGTGTGTTACAGAAAGAGGAAAAAGTGGAGCCTCAGGGGGAAGCTCAGAAATTCCGTGTGGAAGCTGTTGTTGTAAGGTGCCATCGAGTTATATTGGACTCATAGTGACCCTCATAGGGTTTTCAATGGCTGCTTGTGTTGGGTTTGCCTCGAGAATGGATTGCCGCATCCTTCTCCCATGTGGAAGCTAGACTTCCCTTAAAGGGAAAAATACATATATATAGTTATATATAAAATTGTATATTTCTAAGATTGTCAAATACAACGGGACTCATCTGGATGGGGAAGAAGCGTGGGAGGGGGAGAGATATGAGACAGGTGGGAGGGGAGACAACAGAGGGGTAAAGAGAGAGAACAGGTGTAAAGGATGAAAGGACATGAAAATCCCATAATGAAACTCATTATGTTGTTTGTTGTTGTTAGGTGCTGAGTCAGATCCAACTCATAGAGACCCTATGTACAACAGAACAAAACACTCCCTGACCCTGTGCCATTCCTGGCACTATTGTCAGTGCTTCTCTGCTATTCATAGGGTTTTTGATGGCAGATTGCTAGGTCCTTTTCCCTAGCCTACAGCACCTGGTATTCTCAGGCAGTCTCCCATCTGAGGACTAACCAGCCCAACTCTGCTTAACTTTGGAAATCAGGCAGGATCACCTGATAGGGTGCTATATCCACAGACGAAACTCAATATACTGTATCCAATTCAAAAGAAATCATGGTGTACCTCATAAACATGTACAATTATTACTACATGTTAATGAACATGTTTAAGGAAATAGGATTGCTAACCATCCTGATTTGATTATTACATGCTGTTGTTAGGTACTGTTGAGTCAGTGTCCAACTCATAGCGACCCTATATACAACAGTCCAAACACTATTGTCAGTGATTCTCTGCGATTCATAGGGTTTTCAATGGCTGATTGTTGTTGGGACTGGGTTGCTGGGTCCTTCTCCCAAGCCTGCAGCACATGGTGTTCCCAGGTGGTCTCCCATCCAAGTACTCTCCAGGCCCTATCCTGCTTAGCTTCCGAGATATGACAGGTTCAGATGCCACAGGGCTACAGCTGCAGGCATTGATTATTACATATTGTATACATGTAAATTTGGGAGAAGGACCTGGTAGCCTACTCCCAAAAATCAGTCTGCCATTGAAAACCCTATGAACAGCAGAGAAGCACTGACAATAGTGTTTCGCCTGTTTTATGTAGGGTTGCTATGCGTCGGATACCAACTCGACAGCACCTAACAACAACAACAACAACATATATAAACTGAATTATCACTCTTTACCCCCAATATAATAATTAAAAAAAAAAGAAGGAGGAAGTTCAGGAATGACAGAGAGTGGTAGGCATGGGGCTGGTGCTTGAGGCAGGTGGGGCTGAGGGGGGTCAAGGTCAGGGTTATGAGATGGTGATAATGCAGAGAGGCTGGCAGCAGAGAACCAGCAGATCCTGGGGAAGGGCATTCTGAGGACTGGAGAGGAGCTTGCTCAGCCTGGCCGTTGTGTCTGCTGCAGGACTTGCTGGGAGAATGCTGGAGAGAAGAGCCTCTGGCTGTCACTTCAGCTCACACGGGGTTCCAAGCAGAGGCCTGAGCTGGCCTGACCTAGACTGTGAAAGGATCTGCCAGCTGCTGTGCTGGGAATAGACAGCTGGGGATGGGGTGGAAGTAAGGAGCTTGGGAGGAGGTTGCTCCTGTCCTCCAGGCGGGACACAGCAGAGGGGTAGCACACGGGGCGGTCACGAGTGTCCTGAGAAAGGGCCCATGAATGAGTGTGTTTGCAGGTGGAGTCTGAATGACTTCCAGTGGTGTTGATATGGCCTGAGAGGTGACCAGACCACCTCAGATGGGTTGGCCCTAAGCAGTGGAAGGATGGAGTTGCTGTCAGAATTGGAAGGCTTGAGTGCCGGGTGTGGTGGCGCATGCCTGTAATCCCAGCAGCTCAGGAGGCAGAGGCAGGAAGATCACAAGTTCGAGACCAGAGGCAGTCTGTGTAACTTGGCGAGATCCTGTCTCAAAAAAGCTTAAAAAAATGGGCTGGGGACGCAGCTCAGTGGTCCAGCACTTGCAAAGCGTGCAAGTGCAAGAGGCCCTGGGTTCAACCCCCAGTACAGCAAAAAAAAAAAAAAAAAAAAAGGAAGGCTTGGTGTGGGGATGGGTGCTCCATGCTGGCCAAGCAGACAGTGAGTGGTCTGTTAGACGTCTAGAGGGGACATGGGGATGGACAGGTGGCGTGTGTGTTTCCTGTGGCTGCTGTAATGGGCGCCACATATTCAGTGGCCTGCAGCAACTTGTATTTAGCATTTATTTACATGTTTTGAGGCCAGAACACTCTAACATCAAGATGTAGGAGCCAGGAGCAGTGGTGCAGGCCTGTAATCCCAGTGACTCGGGGGCCAAGACAGAATCGCAGGTTCTAGGCCAGAGGCAGCCTGTGCAGTTTAGCAAGACCCTTGTCTCGACTTAAAAAAACTAAAAATATGCTGGGGGTGCAACTTAGTGGCAGAGCACTAGCAAAGGATGTGCAAGGCCCTGGTTTTAGCTCCCCAGTACTGCAAGAAAAGAAAAGAAAAAAAAGAAAAAAAAAAGATGTTGGTGGGGCTGCATACTTCCTGGAAGCACAGGGGAAGGATGTGGGCCTTTTCCTTGTCCTCTCCAGCGTTTTGAGGCTCCCAAATTCCTCAGCTGTGGCCCTTCCCCCATTTTCACTGTGTCACTATCACTTCCCCTTTTCTGACTCTGCCCTTGGACCTTCTTGCCTTCCTTCCCTCTCACACCAAGTACTAGAGATTAAGCCCAGGGCCTTACACATGCTAGACAAGTACTCTACCACTGAGCTGCACCCCGCAGCCCAGTTTTTCCTTTTTTATTTTGAGACAGGATCTTGCCAAGTTACGTAGGCTGCCTCTGGCCTTGAACTCCTGATCCTCCTGCCTCAGCCTCTTGAGACACTGAGACCACAGATGTGTGCCACCTAAGGACCTATAGGATTACCTTGGGCCCATCTGAATAACCCAGGAGGCTCTTCCAGTCTGCAGGTCATTAGCTTAATCACATCTGTAAAGTTATTTGACCCTGCAGTTCTGATGAAAGAATTCTGAGAGAGTAAATAGTTATCATTTAAAGTACATAAGGGGACTGGGGTTTAGCTCAGTTGGTAGAGCGCCTCTCTGTAGTCTCTGAGGTCCCGAGTTCAATTCCCAGCACTGCAAAAACAGGAGAAGGACATGGCAATCCACTTCCAAGGCAATCCAACCCCGAAAACAATCAGCCATTGAAAACCCTCCTAACAACAACAACAACAACAAAGTACATAAGAGGGAACTTGGTGCTTCTCCTAATTTAGGAACTGCACATGGGATCCAGGGACGGGAAAGTTGTCACTGTTATCCTCTAATTCTCTCTCTCCTTCCTGTCCTCCACTCCCAGACTCCTGGCTCCTGGCTGGTTCCTTCTTTCCACCCCAGGATCGACTCAGGCATGTTGTTGTTGTTAGGTACTGTCCAGTTAGTAGACTCATAGCAACCCTACATACAACAGGCGAAACACTATTGTCAGTGCTTCTCTGCTATTCATAGGGTTTTCAATGGCAGATTGATCTTTGGGAGTGGGTTGCTGGGTCCATCTCCCAAGCCTACAGCACCTGGTGTTCCCAGGCGGTCTCCCATCCAAGTATTAACCAGGCCCGACCCTGCTTAGCTTCTGAGATCTGACAGGATCAGACGCCACAGCAGTACAGCTTCAGGCAACTCAGGCTTAGTTGCCAGTAACTCCAAATTTCAACTATCTTAGTGGGATCACCCGCCCCCTGCCCCCAAACAAACAGAAAACAGGATAGGACTTCTCTCTTGTGAGTCCACACTTGAAATCCTACAGCAGGGATCTGATGGGGCCTGATTAAGTCACATGGCTGGATATGTATAGGGACCCTGGTGTCACCCAAGAGAACCAAATGGAATGAGAGGAGGGGCAGTTCCCAGAGTAAAGGGGGATGGGACTGTTTCTAGAAGAAGGAACGAAGAATGCTAATGAGGCAAAACCTATAGTCACACCACAAGGGATTCAGACTTTTATTTTTAAGTGGAGTTGTTAGTATTGAAACCATCTGACCCAAAATAGGACAGTGCAATGATCCCTCAAGTTCCCATGTCCTGTCCTTCCTTCTACTTATGGGCAAACTTGTTTTTTTTCTGAGCCGTCTGCTTCCCTTACCCCACCTCAGAATACTTAAAAGTAAATTCTAGACACCATATTAGTTTTTCTGTAAATATTTTAGCATGTAACGATAAAAAATAAGGACTCTAAATAAGAAACCCTCACAATACCATTAAGCTCCTACAAAATATAGCATTAATACCATTAATTATTCAGCCAGAGTTCACATTTCCCCCATCGTCTCATAAATGATTGCTCAAATCAGGATCCAAATGAAGTGGATCCATTTCATTTGGTTCAGAATTTCCCTTTGAAATGTGTGCATAGATTGTTCACTTAAAGCTGTTGGCAACCAGACACTCAGGTCTGTTCCTCATCCTCTCGACATTGTGGTCATTATTGTGTCTTTGCCAGGGCAGTGGGCTTTTTCTTGTCACACCAACACTTTCACTTCTTTAATTCCCGCCTCTGAGCACCAAAGTGGCTTTAGCACCCCAAGTCTACTGGAGTCATCTTGAAAGCGTGGTTTAGAGGTGTTTGGCTTTTGAAAACCCCCAAAGATCTAGATAAGCAGCAGAATCATGTTTACCTCCTTCCTCTGTTCTGAAATTTGGAGAAGAAACAAGAGATGTTCCTTCTCGTGGGTCTCCACATAGAGGCTCTTGCCTTAGATTTTTCAAATGTCCGTTTACTGTAGGTAGAACCTTCCCTAAGCAGATCCCCTTGGCTTTTGCCATGACAGATTGCTGAGGTGAGGAGGTGAACTTCTGTTTTTGTGGCTTGCTGGGTTAGACTTCTGACCTGTTATTGGATTGCTCACAAATGTGGAGGTTCAAGGGATACTATGGGGAAAAGGGCTGGAGAGAAGAAAGGGTCCCCAAAGAAAAGATCCCGTATGGACAAAGGAGGCTCTGAGTCAACTCGCACCTTCAGAAAGGTTCTAACAATCCACACTGCTCTCCTAGCCATCGAGAGACTTTTGGAATAGTTGCTATGCATATTTTCATATAACTGTAATCATGAATGCCATGTTATTGCTGTTTTCATGGTATTATAAACATTTCTTTTCTGTTGTTACATGTTTTCTTTACTTTTTAAAGATCCAGGCTATCGAAGGACTTCTTTCTTGATAGAAAGAGGAGTCTCCTGAGCAGTGAAAGTAATAGTCAGGAGCACTGTCTCAGGACAGGCTGTGTCAACAAGAAGTATGGCCAAAGTCCTCTCTTTCATTACATAGGTTTCATACTTCTTACATCACAGGACTGTGATTGAGGTGGAATGAATTAGTGAGGTTGTAGGGCCCTTGTTGTTGTTGTTGTTAGGTGCTGTCGAGTCGGTATCCGACTCATAGCGACCCTCATAGGGTTTTCAATGGCTGACTGTTTCGGGATTGCCTTGGGAGTGGATTGCCAGGCCCTTCTCCCATTTTTTGCGGTGCTGGGAATTGAACTCGGGACCTCAGAGACTGCAGCGCAGCGCTCTACCAACTGAGCTAAATCCCAGCCCTGTAGGGCCCTTATGAGTTCTAAATTAACATTTAGAAATAGGATGATATTGTCAATACTTAGATGCAAAGTGAAGGCTATAGGAACCATGTAGTTCATTCTCCTGGTTGATCAAATATACTCAAACCATGAGGCAGAACCGGATGTGCAGGAGGGAGAATGTGCAGGCTCAGGCTGCCGCTGGCTCTGAGGGGGGTCTCACTGCACAGCTATGGACCTTTGTTTTGGGGAAGCTTTGTTTTGCTCTTTCTTCATGGTCTCTTCTGTATATAAGCTGTGGGGAATTGCTATAGCATAGTTGAAGTGTTAAACTCAGAATGCAATAAATACTGGAAGAATTCTAACTCTGACTTTTCATGAAATATTTTCCCATTCTTCACAGGCCTTTGTATTTTTGCTTTTTAGACCAGATTTACCTTAGATTTAGAATGTTCCTTGCACATTGTAGGAGTACAATAGATCTGAGTTGCCCTGCATTGAGGTATAAGCAGACAAGAACTATGACTGCAAGTATGACAGTTATTTACCATTATCTTATTGAACAAGTAACTACAGCATTTCAGTGGTGCCCTAGATCAGAGTGCCCTGTTGGATTTCATGAGTCAGAGCTGCAGAGGCAGCCTGGCAATACCTCCTATCCATTCAGTTCTGTTCCCTTGGCTACTTTCTCTATTCCTATCCCACGTACAGTTCACTCTGGAGACTATTTTCTTCTGAACTAATGTCTTAATCTTCCCATGCCATATTTTGGTAGAGATTTCTGGTGCTCACCTGTGTCCATGAGAAAGGATTGCACTTTCTCACCTTCCTTGCATCTGGGCAGGGCTGCATGATTCATTCCACCAGTGGGCCAGGAGGGAAAGCTAGCTGTCGCTTATGGGATGAGGCAGTGAGACGTTCATGAGAGATTCTCCTGATTTTCTTTCTATACCTCATCACCTGAGGAGGTCACAAATTCAGGATATTGCAACTGTGTGACAATAGTGCCTCTCTTGGCCTTAACTCTGAGGTTCCACATGAAGAAAATATACTTAGAGAGTCACTTGGCTCTCAGTACACTTGAAGTGATGGAGAAATAAATTTTAGTGATGTCAAGCCCACAACGCCTGGGGATTATTTGTTACTGTGGCACAATCCAGTGTATTCTGACTGCTACACTTCCATCTCTAAAATTGCCTCATCCAAGCCTTTGATTTTCAAACCTTTCCTGTATATGGATACTAAATACTGAACATTTTGATGTATTTACATGGTTTTAGATTATATAGAAATGTTTCCAAACTGTGGTATGCATACTACTGATGGTATGTGAAATAATTTTATGTGGGCTTTAAAAGTCTTGGTTGTGTTTTAGGTACTTATTTACATTCATAGTTTCCTTCCATTTATAGCAACTGATGCATTTTCATTCTTAGTTGTTACGTAAGTATCTCCTTTAAAATAACTTTGGAGCACATGAAATTACTTAAAGGGAAATATGCAGACAGGTGCCTGGTGTATGCCTATAATCCCAGCAGTTTGTGGAGGCTGAGGTAGGAGGATCATGAGTTTGAGGCCAGAGGCAGCCCACACAACTTAGACCCTTTTCTAAAATGAAAAACAACAGCAACAAAAAACAGTTGGAGGTACAGCTCAGTGGTAGAACACTTACCTATCATTCGTGGAACCTTGGGTTCAACCCCGGCCCCATACTGAAGTGGGGGGAGACAGAGAAGAACAAGGAGGAGGAGGAGGAGAGAAAATGGGAGAGAGGGAGGAATATGCAGTAGATGGAAGTTTAATTCATATGTGGCTGGGGCAAAAATCAGAGATAGAATTCAAATGACTTTTGTGGAACATGGTATGGTAAATTATTTGGAATGCCTATTAAAGAAGCTCTCCACAAGGCAGGAAGATTTTCATTTCTTGACACCCAGAGCTGAGTGTTAGGTTCCGTGGGGTTTTTTTGAAAGAATGGATGGTCTTACACAATTTTTGGCCTGGATTTAGCTCAGTTGGTAGAACACTGCTCTGTAGTCTCTGAGGTCCCAAGTTTGATTCCCACCACCACAAAAATGGGAGAAGGACATGGCAATCCACTCTCAAGGCAATCCCAAAGCAATCAGCCATTGAAAACCCTATGAGGGTGGCCATGAGTCGGACACGACTTGATGGCACCTAACAACAACAACAACAACAACAACAACAACAACACAATTTTTATCCAGGAACTTAAACAAGAAAGTTCCCAGGGCAGTCCTTTGAGCTCAGTTTCATTGCTTTTCTCATTCTTTACTCTTATAGAACTCTGTTTCCAGTAGGGGCGTTCGGCTCAAACCAGATTTACCGACTTACCCACAATCACACAACCAATACACATGCCATGTCTGTTGGCTCGGAAGGCTCTCCTCTCATTGGGCTGTGGCCTTGACTTTCAGTTGCTTGGTAAAGTTAGATAAGAAGGTCTCTGTTTTCCCAAGAACAGGTCTGCCAGGTGAAGTATTAGTTGGATAGACTTAGAATGAAATTGGTCATTGGGTCACCTCACCTTCACCTTAGATTGTTCGTTTCAATTTTCACATATGATGTAGGTTTTTCTGGGTTTTATCTTCTAAAATCAATGGGCAGGATTTTCTCATGTTTTTATTGCTTTCAATCTTCCTCTTCCATCCTTCCTCTCTTTACACCCCCTAGCCCCATCTTTATGGGGAATATTTCTTGTCTTCTAACGAGGCTAATCATTATCTAAGGAATCTACTTATATTGATATTTCAAATTTTCAAGGTCATAAGCATCAGGTTCATATGTAGAGGTGATGGATTTACACAACTGCATAGAAAATAACCTTTTAGATGTTTGAAATGTAAGAAATTTTTCTTTGTCAGATAAACATTCCTACTTCAAAATATTCCATTGAGTATTTTCATTCATCTAAGAAATCAGATTTAACCAAAGATTAGCATCCGTGGCATGACACTGAAGAACGTACAATGCTGTGTGCAGAACTGGCATTTTTCAAGTAATAATTTCTTATCCTTACGTTGAGAAGCCTGTAGCCGTATCCCTGTGGCATCCGATCCCGTCAGATCTCAGAAGCTAAGCAGGGTTGGGCCTGATTAGTACTTGGATGGGAGACCACTTGGGAACACCAGCTGCTGTAGGCTTGGGAGATGGACCTGGCAACCTATTCCCAAAAATCAATCCGCCGCTGAAAACCCTATGAACAGCAGAGAAGCACTGACAATAGTGTTTCCTCTGTTATACATAAGGTCGCTATGAGTCAGATACCGACTCCATGGCACTTAACAACAACAACAACGTTCAGAAGGGCTGCTGCTCTTGGTCTGACTGAAATCATAGAGGTGGCTCTGGGGTGCTTGCATTTACCCACATCTTGGCTCTAAGCACGAATGTGTTTGTATTCACGGTCATTTGATGCAGTGTTGGAGATTAAATTTTGGTGATGCCCAGCCCTGTGCAGAGTTGGAGGTTAAAATATGAGATGGGCAGTAGCACATGTCAGTGACATGGATGATAAACATTGTCCTTGTGTGGTAATATCACACATTGCTCATCAAATACAGCCAAGAAAATAAGAAAATATTCCACCAATAGCTTTGTACTGATGGGCATTCTAATCCTTTTTCAGCACAGCTACTAGAGCTGCCCCCAGGAGGTGATTGGTTCACACTAGGTAGTCAGCCCCGCCCCTCTCCTACAGCCCTCCCTCTTCCCACTTGCTCTTCTACCCCTATCCTCACATTGTTTTGGGGGTTGAGGATTAATTCTTTTAAGCAGAAGCCTTAGCAACAACTACAATGGAAAAAGGATCCACAAAGTATTGGCTGGAGTGGGGAGCCCAGGCAAGTGTGGAACGAGCAGCCTCTCCCTCTTGCTCTGCTAAGGCCTCTGCCTTGAGGGAGTGTGGATCCTTTTAAGTATTTTTAGCACCTCAGTCTCTTGTCAGTTACCAGAGGGGCCCCCCACCCCCGTCCTCCAACATTCAGGAGGAAGACCCTGCCCTCATTTCCTAAGGAAAGAGATGGCTCTGGAATTGGTCCCTGATGTTTATAAACCGAAGGGGAAGATTATGTTTGTAATTTTCAGTTTTTCATGAATTTTTTTTAGCTTTCAAATTGAAAGTAATTTAAATTTTCACTGTTGAGAAACTGGTATGTAGGGTTCTCTTACACCCTTCATCTGACTTCCCCACATGGTAACCATCTTACAAAACCATAGTGCAACTACTAAATCCAGGAAGTGAACATTGATAAGATACTACTAACTGCTCTGCAGATCTAATGCAAATTTAGCCAATTATCCCACTAATGGCTTTTAGTGATTCTTTCCTGCAACAGTCTTTATTATGGTGCTTGCCAAATGGTGACTTTTATTTCTATCATTCCTTCTGTATTTATTAATTGGAATTCAGTTGCATCCATATATATGGTTGTGAAAGCTAGACATTTGAACAAAGGAGACAGGAGAAGAATTGATGTTTTTGAATTATGGTGCTGGAGATGAATATTGAATATAACATGGACTGCCAAAAGAACCAACAGATCCATCCTAGAAGAAGTGCAACTAGAGTGCTCCTTGGAAGCAAAGATGACTAGACTATGTCTTATATTACATATTTTGGACATGTAGTCAGGAGGGACCAATCCCTAGAGAAGTACATCATGTTTGGGAGAGTGGCAGGTCAACTAAGAAAAGAAAAATCCTCTACTAGATGGTTGATACAGTGTCTGCAGCAATGGGCTTAAACATTTAAAAAAAAAATCATGTACCTAGCACAAAATTGGGGAGTATTTTGTTCTGTTGTACATAGGGTCACTATGAGTCAGACCCTACTCAACAGCACCTAACAACAGCAACTGTAAGAAAGAGGTGACTCTTATGAGCTATTTATTTATTCATTCAGTTATTTATATCAGTATGGGCTCATGGATATTTATTTTATTCTATGTGTTATAATCATTACTTGTTGTTGTTGTTAGGTGCCATCGAGTCGGTATCCGACTCATAGCGACCCTCATAGGGTTTTCAATGGCTGAGTGCTTTGGGATTGCCTTGGGAGTGGATTGCCAGGCCCTTCTCCCATTTTTGCAGTGCTGGGAATCGAACTCGGGACCTCAGAGACTGCAGCGCAGCGCTCTACCAACTGAGCTAAATCCCAGCCCATAATCATTACTAGCATACTTATTTTATTACCCAAATTGGTATGTAATTGGCTTTTGAGAGGCTGGTTCTTGTGTCTTTTACTATGCTCCATCATTTACAAAAACATTTTCTTAATTTTGGTGGCCACAAGATGTTCCAGATTCATTAATGCTTTTCCTGTCCACACCTTGGAATCAGCCATTTCTTTTAGGAGCCCTGGTTTGCGTTAAGTTACACTTATAACACTCTTCATATTCTAGGAAAATTAATATTTGCCATCTGGAAGATCTCTATTTTGGAGATATTAGATATTTTTCTGCCATCTGTGGTACTGATTTATTGGGAAATGTTGGTTTACTAACAGGTCCGATTACAAAGAGCCTATTCTATTTTGAAGCCTGCAGCCATACTACTGTGGTATCTGATCCTGTAAGATTTCGGAAGCTAAGCAGGGTTGGGCCTGGTTAGTACTTGGATAGAAAACTGCCTGGGAACACCAAGTGCTGTAGGCTTGGGAGAAGGACCCAACAACCCACTCCCCCAAAAAATCATCTGCCATTGAAAACCCTACGAATAGCAGAGAAGCATTAACAATAGTGTTTCAGCTGTTGTATGTAGGGTCTCTATGAGTTGGATAATGGCTTGATGGCACTTAACAACAACATTCTGTTTTGTTACATAGAGTAAAAAATGAGAAGCCATACGATTAGAGTTTTCATTAAAAGATTGGTGATGCTTTCTTAGTTCTATATTTCTTTTTAGTGCCTAACCACAAGGTACAGTGTCCTTTGGGCTTTTTGGTGCTTTTAGACTTTGTTGTTGTGGAAAAATTATATATGCCCTCATATAAACTTTTTCTGACATCTCTCTTCTGCAACTTAGCTTTTCACTGAACTTAATTCTCTTCTCCTCTTATCTAGATGCCTTCACTCTTCTCTGAATTCATGGTATAGTATCTCTGGTTCTCTGGCCTTCCTGCCAATTTTCCAGTTAATCTGACCAATATATATAGCTTCAATACTGAGGTGGGCCTGCAAGTTTTTTTGCCCAAACAAGAGGTCTAAATTACTCCATCAAATGTATCCCAGTCACATATATCTTTTCAACTAGATCATGTGCACACTCGTGTATGTGTGTGTGAGTTTATAACAGAGATTGATTTCAAACTTAAACAATTATTTTTTGTCTTTTGAAATTCAAATCTTACTGCCTCAAATGTTTTTATTGGAAAATTTTAATGGACAACTTAATGGGTTTCATTCTGACATGTATTTCATTGTGACATTTCCATATATGCATTTCACTGTACATTGCTCACATAACCTCCCCCTTACCCTCTCATGACCCTTGTCCCCCATCCCTATCCCTCCCCCAATGGCCTCCTTTCTACTTGTATTTCTTTTTGTGGGAATATTTATCTATATACATGTATCCCGATTTTGATTTAAGTCCAAACTTTTTCCTATAGTGATCTGTCTTTTTACATTCTTAGCAGTATTACATGAGTGATCTAATCCATTTACATTATTGCCATCCTTTGGTATTATTGGTATTATTATTATTATTATTATTTCCCATACTAATAAAGTTGAGCTGTTTACATTGAGGTTGACCTCTCACCCCTTCCTCCCTCCTCATTGGCCCTCCTATCCCTCTCATCTTCTCCCATCATCACTTCCTTTTGCTAGATCCCTCACTCCTTCTCTCCATGTCTTAAATTGTCCCTTCTCTGCTAAGTTTACATGAGCTTTTTATTATGTTCCAGTTTATGTATAGGATTTTTTCCTTCTTTTAAGTTTGGTTCAGCTCCCACATATCAGTGAGAATATATGGTATTTTTCTTTTTGGGCTTGTGTTCATCCAGTTAGGATAATTTTCTCCAATTCCATCCATTTTGCTGGAAATGACATTTTTTCATTTTTTTTAATTGCTGAGTAGTATTCCACTGTGTATATGTATCATAATTTTTTATCTATTCTTCTGTTCATGGGCACTTTGGTTGATTCCATATCCTTGCTATTGTGAAAAGTGCTGCATTGAACATGGAGATGCAGGTGTCTCTGTGGTCTGATGCCTCATCTCCCTTTGGGTATATGCCCAATAGTGGTATAGCTGGGTCACATGGTAGATCTATTTTTAGTTTTTTGAGGTACCTCCATATTGATTTCCAAAGTGGTTTAACCAATTTACAACTCCACCAGCAGTATAAGAGGAATCCCTTTTCTCTGCAACCATGCCAGCATTTGTTGTTATTTGTTTATTGATCTTGGCCATTCTTACTGGAGTAAGGTGGAATGTCAGAGTTGTTTTGATTTGCATTTCCCTAATGGCTAGGGATATTGAGCATTTTTTCATGTGTTTCATGGCCTTACAAGCTTCTTCATTTGAGAACTGTCTGTTCATTTCCTTTGCCCACTTATGTATTGGGTTATTTGTTTTCTTGGGAATTGCTTTCTTGAATTCTTTATAAATTCTGGAAATCATTCCTCTGTCCAATGTATAGGGTGTGAAAATTTTTTCTCACTCAGTGGGGACTTCCTTGATTCTGTTGATTATTTCCTTTGCTGTACAGAAGCTTTTTAATTTCCTGTAACCCACTTATCTATTCTTATTTCGATTTCTTGAGCAATTGGAGTCCTTAATAAAGGAAGTGCTTTCTTATGCCTATATGTTGGAGCATATTGCCCATCTTTTCTCCTAGTAATTTTAAAGTTTCTGATTTTATGTTGAGGTCTTTTATCCATGTTGAGTTAACTCATGCATATTGAGAGATATAGGTCTGTTTTCATTTTTCTGCAAGCGGGTATCCAAGTTTCCTAGCGTCATTTATTGAAAAGGCTATCCTTTCTCCAATTCACCTGTTTTGCTCCTTTGTTGACAATCATGTGGCTATAGATCCATTGATGAATCTCCGGGTCCTCTATTCTGTTTCACTGGTCTTCAGGTCTATTTTTGTGCTAGTACCAAGCTGTTTTTGCTATAGTAGCCCTGTAGTATAGCTTAAAGTCAGGGATTGTGATCCCACATGCACTAGTTTTATAGCTTAAGAGTGTTTGGCTATATGTGGTCTTTTGTTTTTCCACATGAATTTCTGGATCATTTTTTCTATCTCTATAAAGTCTGTCATTGGGATTTTAATGGGGATTGCATTAAATCTATAGACTGGTTTTGGTAGGATAGCCATTTTTACAATATTGATTCTCCCAATCCATGAGCAGGGGAGGTCCTTCCACCTTTTAGTATCCTCTTTGTTTTCTTTCTTTAATGTTTCTAATTTTCCTTGTAGAGATCTGCAGCATCTTTGGTTAGATTGATTCCAAAGTATTTAATTTTTTGGCCTTAAATATTTTTTATTATCACATTCTAAATACAGTCTTCATCAATTCAGTCTTCATCAGATGAAATCTAGAATTAAAAAAGTGTTTTTCACTCTCTTATTTGAAGTAATTTATCCTTATAAAGCTATTGTGAAGATAGTACATAGTGTTCTCATACACACTTCCCTGGGGTATGTATGTAATTTCCTTATATCGCATATTTCATTGTATATCACACACATGACCTTTCCCACTCAGAATTAGGAGGGAGGGCCCTGGGTAAACATTTGTTGAAAGCTGCCTTAGCATTAATTTCCCTTGACTCTCAACAGTGACACTCAGATTTTCCTATGGGGAAATCACCACTACCCCATATTATGAGCCCTGTGCTTTGGAGAGCATGACCCTTCTTTGCTTCAGGGCTGGGCTCTAATTGCCTTTGGCCAGTTAGCCTTGGTTGTGTGCTTGGGTTAAGGCTGTGTGTGTGTGTGTGTGTGTGTGTGTGTGTGTGTGAGAGAGAGAGAGAGAGAGAGAGAGAGAGAGAGAGAGAGAGAGAGAGTGTGTGTGTGATCCAATTCAGGCCAGTGAGTTGCGTGGAGACTTTCACTGTGGCTTAGGGAAGAGAAGATTCTTCTCTGTTCCATGGAAGCTTCTGATGGTATACAGAACTGTTGTGTTCATCATCTGGGGGAACCAGCCCAAGGGACAAGGTGACACACTTAGAAGGAAAAATCTAGAGGAGTTCTTAGCCTCGAGGATGGACAAAACTAAACCCAAAGCCACCCCTGTGTCTCCTTTGGTTTTGTGAACCCACAAATTGCCCTCCCCCCTTTTTACCTTTTCTTTTCACTGAGCATATTTCATTTAGGTTTTCTGTAGCTTGCAAATATTTTTATTGAAAAAGATTCTTTCCTGTGTACCTTATCATGTTATTTTTGCCTGTGTTAGCATTTATTTTTGTTATTTTTTGTAATTAATTATGTCTGTTTTCCCTCCACTGGATCATGATGTCTTTGAACTGTGTACTGAACCATTTCTGACTTTCTGGTCTTTGTGTGGGGCTCAGCACATCCTTTTAGCTGCCAGGCTGAGCTGGGTCTGGGTCTCGGTAACTCTATGTGAAGTTGTGAATTTTATCTAATAGACAACCTATATTTGTTTTCTATTACTGCAGAATAAATTTCCACCCACACAGGGCTCACATAAATCACGATTTCCTGGATTGGGAGCTCGTGACCAGGTCAGTTAGGTCTCTGCTCAGGGTCATCCCAGGCCACGGTCATGGTGGCAGCGAGGCCACGTTCTCACCTAGAGGCCCAACTGGGGAGGAACCTGCTTCTAAGTCTCTTCGGCTGGGAGGCCGAGGCTGCAAGGGGCTAGCTGTCATATGGGCTCCCATATTGCTCATATGGGAAAGCTGCCTGGGGCCCTCACAGAAGGCTTCCATGGTTGGCTGTTTGCTTCTGTTACCCAACCAGGTCCATTTTACCCACTGTGCAATATGTGGGCAAATCACCAAAAAAACAAGTTTTGTCAAAGAAAACTTTATAGAGTTTATTGGTAAGGCAGCCACCTGTGTGGAGATAGAAAAATACGTCTCAAACCTGGCTCCTGAAGGTAGGGCCTGTGGGTGTTTATAAGATAAAGAAGCAGGGCCATCTAAGGCACAGAGAGGGGTGGTCAGAGGTAATCAGTGCTCTGCACATGTGAGATCAATCCCTGTAGCTCTACATGGGATACATGTTCAGAAAATGGTGACATTAGCATGGTCTGAGGGTGGAGTTTTCGACCTTCTGATGTCAAAGGCCACCCACATCTGCACAGGCCCAAGTGAAGGTCAGCACCTTCGGAGTCCCTGAAGAACAACCTAAGGAGCTGTTGTCATGACCCACAGGTCAGAGCTGTTATCCACAGCATTGCTTGTTGTTGTTAGGTGCTGTCAAGTCGGTATCCGACTCATAGTGACCCTACATACAACAGGGGAAACACTATTGTCAGTGCTTCTCTGCTGTTCATAGGGTTTTCAATGACGGATTGATTTTTGGGAGTGGGTTGCCGGGTCCTTCTCCCAAGCCCACAGCACCTGGTGTTCCCAGGTGTTCTCCCATCCAAGGACTAACCAGGCCCGACCTTGCTTAGCTTCCGAGATCTGACGGGATCAGATGCCACAGGGCTACGGCTACAGCCATATAGCATTGCTAGTGGGACATTAATAATGTATGGCTGAGGTATGTGATCTCCAAAATTAGTGATTCTTTTTTTTTTTTTCAGTACTTGATGTTTGAACCCAGCGCCTTGTGGATACTTTGCAAGCACTCTACCACTGAGCTGCACTTCCAGCCCCTTTTTTATATTTTAATTTTATTTTTTATTTTGAGACACTAAGTTGCACCTGCTGCCTCTGGCCTCGAACTTGTGATCCTCCTGCCTCTACTTCCAAATTGCTGGGGTTACAGGCGTGCGCTACCATGCCCAGCCCGAATTAGTGATTTTTTAAACTCAAATAAAAGCAAGTGAAGCCGGAAAGTTTATTCAGGTTTTTCCTTGGCTTCCTTTCTGCAAGCCAGGAAGGAGAATCTCTCACTTTCTTCTGCTGAGACGGAGTCTTGTGTATTGTGATCTGACCACACACGGTGGCAGCCAATTCCCTTTGCCATGTTCTTTTTAACAACAATCCACAGGTCCCATCCATACCAAAAGTAGATCATACAATAGCGTGGGCATTGAAGTGACAAGTCACCTTAAGGCCTCTTGTCCACACCACCTTAAAAGTTTATTTTTAGTGGGGCGCAATGTCGCAAGCCTATAATCCCAGTGGCTCAGGAGGCGGAGGCAGGAGGATCGCAAGTTCGAGACCAGAGGCAGTCTATGTAATTTAGCAAGACCCTGTCTCATAAAAAGTAAAAAAAATGGGCTGAGGTTGCAGCTCAGTGGTCCAGCACTTTCAGAGCATGCAAGCGTGAGGCTCTGGGTTCAACCCCCAGTACTGCAAAAAAAAAAAAAAAAAAAAAGTTTATAAAGTATCTTCTTTTAGCTCAACATCCTAGTACTCATGGAATTTAATTAGATTTTAAAAGTTATAAATACATTTATTTTGTTTTATGATTATCTACATTTCCTTTAGGTTGAATCATTTTACACATATTCATAAAACTAGTCTCCGGGACATGTTTAAAATTTCAAAACATTTTACTGTGTTTTTTTTTTTATGATGTTAAAAAAGCAGTAGCTCTGAGGTGATTGCATTGCAAATCCGATATGTATATTTTCCAAACAGCACAGGACCTCTTCAATAGCAATGCTGGAAAGATTCTCAAAGGACCTCAAAGAGACATGCTGTCTCTTATACACATTTCATTCCTGTTCCTACAGCTGGCCTTGTGTCATTTGTTTGTTTTGCTAGTGGAATAGTGTAAATAATCCTAAACACTTTTTAAAAACAAAAGCAAAATCTAGCACTTCTAATTGTTGTTGTTGTTAGGTGCCGTCAAGTTGGGTCCGACTCACAGTGAGTCTATGTATAACAGAATGAAATGCTCCCCAACACATGCCCGACACTATGTCAGGGCTTCTCTGTTATTCATTGGGTTTTCCATGGCTGATTGTTTTGGGTTTGTTTGTGGAGTGAGCTGCCAAGTCCTTCTCCCATTTTTTTTTAGTGCTGGGGATGGAATTCAGGGTCTCAGAGAATGCAGAGCAGCACTCTACCAACTGATCTAAATCCCAGCCTACTTCTAATCCAAATTTCACAGGTCTCTTACAGAGACCCCAGGCAAATGGGCCTGGGGTTTAGCTCAGTTGGTAGAGTGCTTGCTCTGCACCCTCTGAGGCCATGGGTGTAATCCCTAGCACCACAAAAATGGGTAAAGAACCTGGCAGCCCACTTCTGAAACAATCAGCCATTGAAAACCCTATGAATAGTAAAGAAGCACCGACACAGTGCTGGGCATGGCACAGTGTCAGGGAGTGTTTATTCTTTTGAACATGTGGTCACTATGAGTTGGACCTGACTCACAGCACCTAACAGCAACAACAATTAGGCAAAGAAGTGAATAATTATCAACAACTCTGAAAACATTTTCAGCCAATAAATTGTTTTCTTGCATATATTTTTATATTTTTATGGGTTTAACTTTATATCTGCTAATTAGAGTCCCCACTTTATTTGTATAAATAGTTTATGAATGTCATGATTCCTAACCATGGCTCATGTTCAATCAGATGTATTAGATTTCTCTTTTATAAAAGATCTTTAAAGAATAACTTGGTTAACTTATTCCTATTTGTGCTTGTTTCCACTGGTCTGTCAGCTTGTCATGCTGTGGGGGCTTGTGTGTTGCTGTGATGGTGAAAGCTATGCCACTGATATTTCAGATACCAGCCAGGGCCACCTGTGGTAGACAGGTTTTAGCTGAACTTCCAGACCAAGACACACAAGGCAGAAGAACCTGGTAACCCACTCCCAAAATAATTAGCCATTGAAAACTCTATGACTAGCAGAGAAGCACTGTCAAATATAATGCCAGAAAAGAGCCCCTGAGGCTCAGAGACATTCAAGAAATGACTGAGGAAAAGTTGCCTCCTCAAAGTGGAGTCTACCTTAATGATGGGAATGGAGTAAAGCTCCTGGGACCTCCATGTGCTGATGTGGCATGACTCACAATGAGAAGAAACAGTGTCTTCAACAATGGACTCAATCCTAAAACGATCCTGTGCATGGTGCAGTGTTGAGTCATGTTTTATTCTGTTGTATATAGGGTCACTATGAATCGGAACTGACTCGACAGCACCACTCTTTACCTTTGTTTTTAAAATTGTTTTGTCTAGTATGTATGGCTTTTTATAGGTACCAGGTCTTAATTTTTAGATACTTTGGAAATGTTACATTTATGCATAAGTCATCTATCCTTTATATCCTTGGTGATAAACTATTTTTATTTCACTCAAAAGATGAACTTGGTGAAACATCTCTCCTCAGCTGCTGTTTGAGGTTTGAACACTAGGTGGCGGACTGGTCACACAGATCAAACGTAAAGCCTGCAAATTTGCTGTTTGTGTTTAATAGCTTCTATTGAAAACCTAGATATCCGGTACCTATAAATACAGTTTGAATACTTCTCTCATGTAAAGTACTATGGTCCTTAAAAAGCAATATTAGATTAATTACCCCTTGTTTTTAAACTACTTAATGTTTATACATCTTCCAATCTATTAAAAACCATTATGGACTGATTTGTTAAATAAAAGTCCAAGCTCTCTTGGGGTAAAGTGTTTTCCAAATACAATTGATTCTTAAGTACATTAAATCTTTCTAAGTGGACATTTGTTTTCAATTTAGAAAAAAAAAAGTGTGTGTTCCAGTCTGTGAACAAATGTTTAAAAAGTTTTTAGAAACTTTTTTCAAGAGTTGCAGTTTTCAGCCAATAGAACATAATCACATTTCTGGAATGAGATACGTTAGAGAAAGCCAATGTCCTTGGCTTAAATTGAATCTCTGCTAAATTGATGTCCAGTAGGATTAACATAGATGTATATATCCAAAGACTTTTTCTTTATCTTGGCTGGAAATTTGGAGCATCTGCAAACTTGATGTCTTCACACTGGATTACTCTTTGTGGGATGGAATTTGCAATCCAAGCCCGAATCTCTTAATTACCTTTGAGTTATATAACGCCCAGGGGACAGCTGGTCAGGGATGCTGCTGTATAACACTGCGCTCTCATGACATCGCTTTGGAAAGTCTTTCTTCTCACGCTTTTTCTAGATTACGTATTTTACAGGCATAAGGTTTTCTATTCCTGAACAAGCGAGTTTGCTAAATTGTATTCATTCAAAAAAGAACCTGGGCTTTGAAAATATAAGAAAACAAAAGGTTTAACAGATTTTACATTGACTAAAATTTTAGCATCATGTTTATTACCATCAAACTGGCTTCTAGTGAAAAGTTTATTTCTAATATTCAGCTTTTCAGTTCTGAAACATAGGGTGAAAGAGGTTATATTTACTATTTTTAAAATTAATCAAAAGGTTATTTGAAAAAGACCAACTCTTCTATCACACAACTTATAGGTACACTCGAACCTCCATGCTACACATACAAAACACAAAAACATCTAGGTCATATTACATATTTATGCCCTTTAATTTTTATAAGAGAGGCATTTCAGAATTCATGAAATTAGTGAAAGCTTTTTTGAGAAGTTGGATGTAAAAATATGTTTTGACATTAAAATTCCTATTTTAAGATCACCAAGAATTTTGTTCTGGTTTGTTCTGGTGGATCTTCTGGCAAAGGAAAGGCTCAACCCATCATGCTGCTGCTGCTGCTGCTGCTGCTGCTGCTGTTGTTGTTGTTGTTGTTGTTGTGCTTTCTGTGTGTATAACCCTGTGCCATGCAGAGTGAATGACACCAAAGAGTAGCAACTTGGTCTCTGTTGCTGGGAATTCACAGTCAGGGGGCACCAGTGTCTTATAATGAAATACTCCCTGTCATGGAGAAATGAAAATGCAATCTTAAACAAAAATGTAAGAGGAGAGAAGGACTCTAGAGCAGCCGTCCCCAATCTTTTTCCACTTTTTTGTTGTGTATTAGAGCAGCACTCTACCACCTGAGCTAGACCCCAGCCCTAGGCACTAGGGACGTTTTGTGGACAATGTTTCCAAGGACCAGGGACTGGGGGGAGACTGTTTCGGGATGATTCAGGTGCCTCACATTTCTTGTGCACTGCAGATGAAGCTTCGCTTGCTTGCCCACCGCTCCCCTCCTGCTGTGTGGCCCAGATCCTAACAGGTATAGACCAGTACCAATCGGAGGACCTGGGGTTGGAGACCCTTGCTCTAAGAAATAAAGGAGTCAAGCAAGAGAAGCTTTGGGGGAAAGGAAAATACAACAGGTGTTAAAGATTGTGTTAGATTTTAACTTAATGATCACACCAAAAAAAAAAAAAAAAAAAAAATCAAAAGGGGGGGGGGTAGAAAAAACTCAACCAGAAGAAATGTGGTGAGCAGAGGAGTTGAGATGCAAAAGCCAAGGTGAGTTTTCAGTTCAGCTGGAATCACAGGTGAGGGGAGTGGGAGATGCCAAGGAGATATGTTGGGTTCTTATTGCACAAGGCCTTCAAGCACAGCTAAGCATTTGCATGCCTGTAGCTGTACCACTGTGGCACGCGATCCTGTCAGATCTTGGAAGCTAAGCAGGGTCAGGCCTGGTTAGTACTTGGCTGGGAGATCTCCTGGGAACACCAGGTGCTATAGGCTTGGGAGAAGGAGGCGGCAACCCACTCCCAAAAAACAATCAGCCATTGAAAACCCTATGAATAGCAGAGAAGCACTGACAAGAGTGTTTTGCCTGTTGTACGTAGGGTCACTATGAGTCGGACACCGACTTGACGGCACCTAACAACGAATATTTTGAACATTGAAAATTCTTATGTGCCAGAGAGATATCCAGAAACCTATGTTTCAAAGAGATTAATCTGATTGGCATTTCCTAGATGAGAATAAAAAGGAGAGAAAGAGAAAGAGGGAAGAGATTTGGGAAGAGCCACAAATCACCGGATAAAGTAGCGTACCGTATAAAGTAATCGCAGCCTGCACAAAAGTTCAAGGACAGCCAGAAACAAGGGCCACAAGTGATGGATGGTGAGGGAAATGTGGACGTGGATAATGTGGCATAATACAGTGTTCTGGACAGGTAAGGGCTCATTATTTGCTTTTCTAAATTAATCTATATCTGGTCCAGACTGTTGCAATCAAGCGCTGGGCTCCGTGGCAGCTGCACATGGCCCACAGGCATGTCCGCCTCCTGGTCTACGGGAGCGGTGTCAGAGATGGATTTATTAGTTTTCCACTTCGAAGGCAAAGCCTCATCCTCCATCTCTTTCCTGTCTGCAAGATCTAATTTAAGTCAACTCTTGTTGATTTTTTAACTTTTCTCGGGGAGGAAAGGGGTCTGGCATTAGGCTTTTTATTATTATTATTGGAAATTTTTAATGTACAACTTAATGTGTTTCATTCTGACATGAATTTCATTGTGACATTTCCATATATGCATTTCATTGTACTTTGCACAGATAAGTTCCCCCTTACCCTCTTGTGCACTTCCTGCACCCGTCCGACCCCCCCCCCAGCAAAGACCTCTCTTCCATTTGCATGTCTTTTTGTCATAATATTTTTCTGTATATCCTTGGATCCCAATTATGTTTAAGATCGAAACTTTTCCTGTAGTGAACTATCTTCAGGGTGAACAGCCCAACTTTAATAGTTCTGGAAATAATTGTAATAACACTAATAATACCAAAGAATGGTAATAATACAGACGGGCTAGAAAATTCAGGTCATAGTACTGGCATTAGGCTTTCTTTGTGAGGGGGTGGGGCTGGGTGGCTGTGTGAGGGATGTGTACGTTATCCACTGCTTGAGAGCCCTGGCCACGAGAAAGTGTGTGACCCAAAATCCAACTTGTATCTTCCTTGCCACGCTGAGCACAGGATCACTTCTGTCAAGAGGAAACGGTACTCTTAAAAAAAAAAAAAAAAAGTACATAAAGGAGGCTTATGGAGTAAAGGAAGTCCTGGTTGAAGGAAGGAAAATATTTTCATTTGGAGAGCTGGACGTGATGTTTCAAGCCGATAATCCCAATTTTTGGGAGGCAAGCAAAAGGAACACAGGTTCGAGGACAGCTTGTAGTGAGATCATGTCTAAAAACAAACAAAACAGAAGAAGTTTTTTTCACTTGTGGGGAGGGTATCATTTTTCCTCTTTTTTTTTTTTTTTTCCTTCGAGAGAGGGCCTCACTATATATGGCCCAAGATTGGTCCTGAAATTGAGATTCTCCTGTCTCAGCCTCCCAAATGCTGGGATTACAGGTGTGCCATTATGCCCAGCTGAGGATGAATCTTTGGCAGAAAACAAAGCAACAATAATACAAAACCCCAAAAGCCAACAAAAACACACACTTCAGCAAATTTTCATACTTAAATATACAGGTTTAAGACAGGTAAGACGGTAATGCAAAGTACCACTAGAGAAATTTTACCAGGCTATATCTAAAAAATGTTAATATCCATTTGTGATACATTCATTTACCCTATAGTTGTTAAGGGCCTTCTTTCCTAAAGAGCTGGCCTGATAGGAAGCAGTGTATAATAATGAAACAGACTAGCATGGGTCCTGTCCTCGAATAGCTTATACTCTAGGGGGAGAGAGATGAGGAAAGAGGGATTGGACAAGTATAATGAGAAAGCATGAGGAGGCCTATCATGGTTGGAATATAAACTGCCCCCTAAAGGTCAGGTGCCTGCAGCCATAGCACTGTGGCTTCCGATCCCATCAGATCTCAGAATCTAAGCAGTGTCGGAGCTGGTTAGTACCTGGATGGAAGACTGCCTGGGAACACCAGGTGCTGTATACAGGCTTGGGAGGAGGACCCGGCAACCCACTCCCAACAACAATCAGCCATTGAAAACTCTATGAATAGCAGAGAAGCATTGATAATAGTGTTTTGCCTGTTGTACATAGGGTCGCTATGAGTCAGACACTGACTCGATGGCACCTAACAACAACAACAACAAAGGTCAGGTGCTTTAACATGGGATCCCCAGCTGGTGGTGCTGCCCTGGGAGGTTGTGGAGCTTTGGGAGGTGTGTCTAGTTGGCAGAAGTAGCTTCCTGGGACAGGTCTTTGGACGTTTTACCCTGGACCTGCAGCCCAGGTCCTTCTCTTTCCCAGGTCCTTTACCATGAGGTCATCCATCAAAGGCCCTGCCACCACGGATGCTGCCATGCCTTCCCTGCCACCGTGATGGACTGATTCTCTAAACTTCTTCCCCCCAAAATTTGTTTGGGTTGATTTTTCTGCTTTAGCGATGACAACTGACTAATACAAGTCCACAAGTCAGGCAAGATCCCAGACAAAGAGCTTGTTTGGGGAACCCAGGAA
This sequence comes from Pedetes capensis, assembly GCA_007922755.1. Lineage (NCBI taxonomy): Eukaryota > Metazoa > Chordata > Mammalia > Rodentia > Pedetidae > Pedetes > Pedetes capensis. The sequence continues at coordinate 208,590 of VMDO01000360.1, read as the reverse complement.
GTCCTGGGAAGATGGGGGGCTGGAGGGGAAGCCCCATCTCAATCAGAGGAGCAGCAGGAAGGAGTGGGTATGTAGATGCTCTATTGCCGTGTGACAAATGATCCCCAACTGTAGCTGCTTTACAAATCCATGTATGATTTCTGTGGGTCAAGAATCCAGGCACATCCTAGCTGAGTCCTCTGGCTCATAATTGCTCCAGGATTGCAATCAAGGTCTCTGCCAGGACTGTGGTCATTGCCTGGCTGGACTGGGGCAGGATCTGCTTCCAAGCTCACTCACGTAGTTGTTGGCAGGCTCCTGTTCTCTGTGAGCTGTTGGCCTGAGGACCTTAGCCCCTCATGGCCAGCTGTCTGCTAGGCCACCCTGGCTCTTGCTACGTGGGCCTCTCGGTAGGGCAGCTCACGACGTGGGAGCCGGCTTCTCTCTGGGCACCCAAGAAAGAAAAGCAAATTAGGGCAGGCAAGAGGAAGTCACAATCTCCTGGTAACCTAATCTCAGAGGTAATGTCTGTCTCGTTAGCTGTATTCATTCATGAGAACAGAATCTCTTCTGGCAACACAGTGACTAGATATCCTGAAAAAGTCTTCCATTACAGAAGCCCTGCAAATTGTTTTTAGGTGCCATTGAGTTGGATCCAACTCATAGTAACCCTATGTATAACAGAATGCAATACTACCCAGTGCTGTGCCATGCACATGATCTTTTTAGATTTGAGCCCATTGTTGCAGTCACTGTTTCTTCTTATTCTGAGTCACACCACATCAAGTCCCAGGTGCTTTATACTCCATTCTCATCGTTAAGATTGACTCTGAGGAGTCATTGCTTCCCCAGTCATCTTTTGAATCCCTTCCAGCCCGGGGGCCTCATTTCCCGGCACTATATTTAACAGTGCTTCTCTGCTATTCATAGGGTTTTCAATGGCTAATTATTTTGGGAGTGGGCAGTCAGGTCCTTCTCCCTAATCTTCTTAGTCGGGAAGCTCAGCTGAAACCTGTCCGCCATGGGTGGCCCTGCTAGTATCTGAAATACCTGTGGCATAGCTGTCAGCATCATAGCAACAGGTAAAGCCTCCACAGCATGACAAGCTGACAGACACATAGGGGGCCCTGCAAATTAAAGGACCAAAGAATAGAAACATGCCTTTAAATGTCTGGCTAAAATTTGAAGAAAGTGTGGGAAATTCCTCAGGACCCAAACCAGAGGGAGTTCAATACCAGAGTCATAAGCAGGCAACAAAGCCATGACCAACCTCTGGATTTTTATTAATATCCTAGGGCCTTTGGGGAAGTTCTTGGGTTTCCAAGTGGCAAAGCATGAACTCATCTGGTTTCCCCTTAGTTAACTATGGCATAGACTATGTGGTGGTAGTGTTAGGTGCCATCAAGTTGGGTCCAACTCATAGTGATCCTCATGGGTTCTTCAATGGCTGATATCTTTGGGACTGTTTTTGGGAGTGGATTACCACATCCTTCTCCCATTTTTGCAGTGCTGGGGAATTGAACCCAGGTCCTCAGAAAGTGCATAGCAGCGCTTTACCAACTGAGCTCAACCACAGCCCCGTAGACTATGTAGACATCTCTAACTGACCTCGTGGTATAAGATGACTATATCAAGTCCTCCTCCCTGTGACCACCAAGCCCCAGGAGATGACCCCTGTCTGTCTCTGCACTTACATGTTGGGATGGCACATGGTAGCATCCTGGGAATTGTCATCAAGGCATTGTTCTTAATGCCTCAGCATGCCACATAAACTCCTAAAAAAAGGCTATGCCCTCAATAAAAGACAAAACTAGGAAAAAAAAAATCCGTCATTAAAGAGAGACAGGAAAACAGCCTGTTTCCTTCTAGACTATAACGGAAAAAGAGGAACTATAAAAACTCAAAGGAAAAACAAAACAACAGGAGCAACAACAAAAAGTCATAATCACAGAGCCACCTTCATGCAGATTTGAGGCTAGAATTTATACTTCCTGTTCAGGTCTATAAATGCCAAGCCAAACTAATACTTAGCAGCAATTCTGTGTTGGAGTATCATGGGACACCAGCGCCATCCAGAGCAAATCTTTCCTGGTAGTAAATTCTCAGCTCCAGACCGTTCTCACACAATGTTCAACTAAGCGTAAGCTTAGAAATCAAAATTACAAAATATACTAGACAATAAGCCATAAAGAGAGGGAGTAAGAAGGAAATTAAGATAACAGAAATTGAAATTCCAAATTGTCAAGTACAAGTAACAAACACCAAGAAGAGGAAGTAATTTGACTCAATGGCAGATATCTAGAAGACACTTGGGCTAGTTAGTAAAAAAAACTTTTAAAATTCCATTTCATTTTGTTTAGTAATTTTATTTCTGCAACTTATTCCTAAGGAATGATCACATGTAGATACATAATGAGATTCATCATAGTGTTACTTATAATAGTAAAAAAAAAACCCACTTGGGAACAACCTTCATAGAAGAGAACAATGAATAAGTAAATGATAAAAATTAGAGAGCATTCTTCATACTTATAAACAGTTTTACTGACATGAGAAGTGCTTGCAATATAATATTAAAGGAGAGGAACCGATACGAAACTGCTTGTTAAATATGGCCATGTTCACCCTCCAAAGTATTTCAATAAGTGGAAGCTTTTCATTTTTGCAGAATTCTCTTCCAGTTGGTATTTGATGTATTCAACAGTATCAGAAAAGGCCTAGCAAAATTGATGACCCCGACAAGATTTGTTGAAGGATTCAGTTTTATTAAAGAAGATGCCACAGGGAACTGAACTATAAAGATATAAATAATAGCATTCACAAACAATTTAATTTCAAACTCTGATGCACTTAAAACATGCAGACAACATTGACATACTTTAATTAGAAAAAACACCATACTGAGTTTTTCTATTTTGGATGCAGAGACTTCGCAGAGAATTTAGAAGTGAGTTAGGCTTCTGTCATTGAACCGAATTATGTGGCAACTATTCTTACTGTAATAGCCAGGATATGGGCCACTTAGATGCCAATGATTTCGCTGTGATACATGACAGCAGTAAAGAACACTCCTCCTCAATCCTTCCACTTCTATGATTCGAGAAGATTGAATCTTTTTTACTAAAGTGTAATTTAGCTAATGAGAGCACTTGTCATACCAGACAGGGATGGATTCCAGAAATGCCTGCTACCAGTGATCCTCAGATAGTCATCTATGCTGAACCATCTACAGCAAAAACATAATTCCTTTCTCACTTTTGTGGTTGGTGAGAAATGCTTTACACTCTCTAGGTTGATCCTAAAGTTGCCAGGTGAGACAATGGCATGTTTGTACTTGGGGACTCTGGCCAAAACTTATGAGAAGAGACATAGAAAGTACAAATACCACAAAACGGTGCAGTAACAGATATGTAAGGCACCTATCTTGATTGGAAGGCAGATTATCATAATGGTAAGAGGACTAAAGTAGATATTGTAGATATTATCTGTCTTATTGTTGTTGTAATGCTAAGTGCCATCCAGCCAGGTCTAACTTATAGCAACCCTATGTACAATGGAATGAAACATTACCTGACACTGTGCCATGCCCAGCACTATGTCAGTGCTTCTCTGCTATTCACTGGGTTTTCAATGGCTAGTTGTTTTCAGGGTTGTTTTGGAAGGGGGCTGCCGGATCCTCTTCTCATTTTGTGGTGCTAGGGATGAAACCCAGGGTCTCAGGGAACACAGAGTAGCACTCTGCCAACTGAGCTAAACCCCAGCCCTAATTATCTGTGTAGTATTGATTTTCCCGCTCAATTTGGCTGGATTTCTGCCTGAAGACTTTGGACCTTTGTCTGGAAGTATATTTGCTTACCACATGTTGGATGTAAACCACTATTTATTGATTGATTCATTGTTTGGAAAATACCTGGACTACTATAGGGCATGACAGGGATCATACTCAGAGAGGGACCTACCTTAGAAGTCAGAGTTTACGCAAAAGACGTCCAGGATTCTGAGGGATCTAAGAATAGGAAATGTGTTGTATCGATCACCACTCCTTCTCTGCCTAGCACTATACCTGGCACCCAGGACATTCTTAATAAAAATTTGATAACAGAATGGACCTAAAAATGGCGGCTGAGACTCCTTTATCCACTGGCCCATGATCCTCCTGATGGTGCCTGTCTTCCTGGTCACCCATGAGCTCTGAGTCCCTCTGATACCGGGGGTTCTCCTTGCTGTGCCAAGCAGCTCTGACTACACTGCCGCCCATGAGAAATGTCCTTTCACCTTGCTTCCCTCTACAGATGATAGCTGTTAACCAGAGCCGCTCCTTGGGGTTGTGGTTATACTTTTGCAGCCCCAGTGGACAGGGCCATAAAATTGAAGAGCCAGATATGAACAGAGATCAGTGGGAAAGTGACTTCTGGTTCACTCTCATCCTGAGATCCTGCACAGCTGAGGTCCAGCAAGGACTGGTCCCAGCTGCTTATGGGAACTAAACATTCATGGGAAGATCAAGTCGCCTCAGTTCTGGAGAGAAAAAGATAAAGAGTGGAACAAACAGCATCTGATTCAAGTGAGGCATCACCTCGCCTCCTGTCACTAGAAGAGGCGACATTTACTTGAGGACATTCCCTGGATGACCTAAGGCAGAGGTTATCCAACCTAGAGGACCTCGTGGGAGAGGATATGGCAATCCACTCCCAAGGCAATCCTGAAACAATCAGCCATTGAAAACTCTATGAGAATCACTGTGAGTTATACATAACTCGAGGGCACCTAACAATAACAGAGAACCTCAGGAGGTCTAAATGATGTGTGGGATTTGTCCTAATTACTCAACAAGCACTGGTCAGTTTTTACAACATGTATGTAAGAAATGATCAAATAGGCATTGTCTATCAGCCCAGTGACCTCTTCAGTAACAGAAGATTGCTCAGTGGCTATCACACTCCAGATGATCATCTTGGTCCCAAATGCTCTCATAGGGAGAGACGAGTACAGAGTTAGAAGGAGTGACTGAGGTAGGGACAGAAAATCCTTCTTTGGGGCCTGAGTCATGTAATAAAGGGAACCTGAGTAAAATGGGACTTGGGGACAGGGGAAGAGGAGGTAAGGCTAGGAGCTAGGGAGAGGGAGAGGAGGATGTCCCTGATGCTGGCCTTCTAGGAGCAGAAGGAACCTGCCATGCCTTGCTCAGATAGAGGAAATCCTGCCTCTGTGCGCTCACCAGTTGAAATGCAATTGGGGGAAACACTTGACTGTTTAATAAGCAGTTATAAAGTGTAGGGTGGGCGGGACTGAGGGGAACCACTGGAAGAGTTTGGCTGGCTAGAGAAACAGGGGTCGGGGAGCAGAGTGCGAACCACAGGTGCCCCATGGGCAGCGAAGACATTAGCAGCACAGCTGAGAAGTCACCACTGAGCAGCAGGTCGGCTTCTTGCTGCAAGATTCCAGCTCCTAGGAAGGGATGGAAAGTCAACCTTCCACCCCGGAGAAAGATTACCTTGGCCAAGGCCAAAAGTCTGTTCACAGCAGAAACTGAGATATCAGGCAGGACAAGGGCCGAAGAGAGGAAACAGGAAATGAAGGTCAGTTAACCTTGGCTTGTTGTTAGGTGCTGTTGAGTCTGACTCATAGAGACCCTCATAGGGTTCTCAATGGCTGATTGTTTCTGGATTGCTTCAGGTGTGGATTGCCACGTCCTTCTCCAGAACCTTAGCTTAGGAGTGGGGAGGTGGATTCAGAAACAGTGGAGAAAGTCTCATACAAGAGGGTACCACCAGGGGCCCCTGCAGCTCAGGGAACATGCAGAAGTCAGCCAGTGTCATCTTGGGAATACTGTGTCCTGATGAAGACTGCCCAGGACTCTATAGCAACTCTGCAAATATTGGAATCTTCCCTAGCCCTGCACGGCACCTGATAGGTGTTCCTAAAACATTTGTGAGTGAATGAACACCATGAGTGATATTCTCCCTGTACCCCTCAAAAGGAAGTGGAAGAATAAGACTTCTTAGGTAATTTCTGTTTCAGATTAGACTTGGCCAGAGAATGTAGCACTGACTGTTGAAACAGGAAGGGGAAGAGTCCTGCCGCAAGAGATTTTCAGCTGGGGCCGCTAGCGCTTCATGGCAGGGACACATTTTGTTTCTTCTTTAAAACAAAACATAAACCTTGGAAGCACAGTATCATGTGTTTGGATGGGACCCTGGCCTTCTGCATCATATTAAATGGAAAAGAAGTTTTTATCTCAGCCATTTAGACGTTTGTTATTGTTGAGATGTTTCTTTCTGATGGCAATTAGCTAGCAAGTTCAGCTAATTACTGCTCCTGGTCCGCATCATCTGAGTGAAGACAGACAATCATCTCTTTGCCATGGTGGAAAGACAGGATAATTATTCTAATGTTTAAATCAAATTACTTGGCTTTAAGTGTATGCGTGTGTGAGAGAAAGAACGAATTGTGACTAAGATTGAGTCCTGTTCTATAGCATTTAAATTTTCATTTTGTTTTTCTAACAAAGTGTTCTACTTTAATTTTTGATAATGAAATATGACACCCACATCCTAAAAGCTTTTGTAGACTATGTCAAATCATATAGACCAGCCCATAAATTATTTCTGTCCCTGGAATGAAAGGCTGATATTAGACAATATTGCCGATAGTTTTATATTAACAAATACAACTTGATGTTACTTTTGACATGTCTTAGCAATATGACAGGGTTTATGGCTGTGGTCTGTAATGCAATAATTGTACCTAAAGACTATTAGCTCCTCATGCATGATTAGATTCAAAGATTAAATGTGGAGTTAGTTGAGAACAAAAAAACTCTGATACTTTTCCATAGACATATTCAACAACTAATGAGATATTAGAAAGCGAGAGATTTTTGTTTGGTTGGTTGATTGGTTCTGGTGCAGGTTATCAAATCCAGAGCCTCATGAATGCTAGGCAAGTGCTATACCATGGAGCTACACCCCCACTTCAAGAGGTATGTTTTGAAATTGAGAAACATTTTTCTTCCATTCATCACCAAAGAACTTGACATAAAGAGTTGTTATTAGATGCCGTCGAGTCCGGTCTAACTCATAGCAACCCTATGTACAACAGAACAAAGCACTCCACTTGTTGGCACTGTACCATGCCTGGCAGGCCTGGCACTATGTCGGTGCTTCTCCTCTGTTCATAGGTTTTCAATGGCTGATTGTTTCAGAATTGCTTTGGGAGTGGGCTGCCAGGTCCTTCTCCCCTTTTTGCAGTGCTGGAGATTGAACTCAGGGCCTTAAAGCATGTATAGCAGCACTTTGCCAATTGAGCTAAACTCCAGCCCACCTAAAGGGTTATTAGGAGTAAAATTTAACCCAGTGCTCAGCACAAATCCTAAGTGTTACTGGCAAGGAAAGATCTTCTAAAACCTTTTTGTATTTAAGATAATTGATCTTATACAAGGGGATAGAATTACTGAATCCCAATTTAGAAGATTGACAAATGTGGAAAGATTTCCCTAGCTATAACTTGATACTTAGTAATATTACTGATAGAAATATGTGTATCTATGAGTACTAGAACTTACGTTCTGGGAGCAGTAGACCTCATTGGCCCTTGGCTCAGTACTCTTCAAATTTTTAACATTTTTTAGAAAATGGAACTATTTTTTCCAATTTTGAGAGGTGTCTTGTAGGTAAACCTGATTGAAGAAGAACCACTGTGATGAAACCATCTGAGTTTTCTCAGCAAGCGTGAATGAACTTCAACAGTAACCTTGAAGGCACCAACAGAGAAATCAACAGAGTCTCCCAGAGAAGAGTTTGAAAACCATTAAGCTACTCTGTTGTTGTTAGGTGCCCTAGAGTCAGGTCCGACTCCTAGTGACCCTATGTCCAACAGAAGGAAATGCTATCCAACACTGTGCTGTGCCAGGCACTATGTCAGGGCTTCTCTGCTGTTCATAGGATTTTTGATGGCTGATTCCTTTCAGGAGTGCACTGCCAAGTCCTTCTCCCATTTTTGTGGTGCTGTGGATCGAACCCAGGGCCACAGAGTGCGCATAGCATGCCCTCTCACTTCCCAAATGTCAATCCTCCTGGACTCTATCCAAAGATAGCAGAAGGACAGAAATAATAAAGATAAATGTAGGAATTCATGAAATTGGAAACAAATATATGAGAATCCATACTCCAAAAGTTGATTCTGTGAAAAGACCAATCAAATTGACACACCTGGAGATGTCTGTGAGGGAGTGAGGCAGAGCACTATTAATCAATGATATAAATGGAAAAGGGAGTCAGGTGCTGTGGTGTACACCTGTAATCCCAAGTACTGGGGGAGGCTAAGGGAAGAATATGGAGTGTTGATGCCAGAGGCAGCCTGAGCAATTTAGCAAGACCCTATCTCAAAATAAAAAATAAAAAGATGTTGTGGTTGTGGCCCAGTGGTACAAACCTTACCTATCATGCATGAAGTCCTGGGTTCAACTCCCCACTACTGAAAGAAAAGAAAAGAAAAGAAAGAAAATAAAAAGAAATACACCTTAGAGAGGTGACAGTGCAGGATATTATAAACAATTTGATAGCTATAAGCTCAAAACAGGTTAAATATATATGTTCCTAACATGCCTAACTTAGTAAAACTGACTCAAAAAGAAATGAAAAATTGAGATGTCCTATAATTATTACCTAATTTGAATCAAGGATCAAAATGCCTCACCAGACTTAGAAAATTTTACTAGTGAGTTTAACACTATGCTCAAAGAACATGTCATTTTAATTGTATCAGTTTGCAGGGGCTGATATAACAAAATACCACAGGCTGTGTGGCTTAAATAAGAGAAAAGTATTTTCTCACACTTCTGGAGTTTAGAAGTTTAAGATCAAGGTGTTGGCAGGTGTGATTTCTTCCAAGATGTCCTTGGCTTGCCTGCTTGCTATACCATCATGTGGTCTTTCCTTTGCAGGTTCACCCTTGGTGTCTCTTTTTGGATTCAAGTTTTCTCTCATAAGGACACCAGTCAGGCTGGATTAGGACCAACTCTAGCACCCTGACTTAATTTGATCATCTCTTTAAGGGCCATATCTCCAAACAGTTATACGCCAAGATATTGGGGGTTAGGGCTTCACCATATGAATTAGAGGGAGGTCATAATTTAGCCCACAGCACTAACCTAATACAAACTATTCATTATTACAAAAATTGATGATTACAGGCACACACCTGTAATCCCAGCAGATCAAGAGGCAGAGGCAGGAGAATTGCAAGTTCAAGACCAGAGGCAGTCTGTGTAACTTAGTGAGACCCTGTCTCAAAAAGTAAAAATGTTGGGCTGGGGTACAGCTCAGTGGTCTAGCACTTGCAGAGCATACAAGCGTGAGTCCCTAGGTCCAGTCCCAAGAACCACAGAAAAAACAAAGATTGATGAAACACATTCCAGCCCATTCTAAAATCAAGCAAGGACAGTATGAGAAGGATATATAGCAAACCCATCTCAGTCATGAAAGTAGATGGAGAATTCCTAAATAAAATGTAACCTAACCCAACAATGTTCTTAAACATGTAGTAATCATGCCTGGGCTGAATTTATTACTGAATATCACAGTTACTAAAACTCTATGTTCAGCAATTAAAATTCATGGCAGCAGAGAATAAAATTTAGTTTATCAGTACTTAGTGATTAAAGAAAGACACTTAACTGAAAATAAATTTGATTTACATAAGAATTGAAGTTTTGAGTGACCTCTTATGTTCATTAAAGCCTACAGGTATTTTTGTAAAATTGAGTTTTATTTTGCTATTGTCCCTGTATTTGATTTTATACTCATTAAAATTTTCATGGCAGATGCCTTTTAGGAATTCAGCACTATGAAATGGAAGGCTTCATATTCATAAAAACATCATAGTGTTACACTCAAGTCCTAATGAGCTTCTGGCTGAATAGTTCAGAGGAGGGTGCCAGTCTGTGACTTTAAATGTGCTTTTGGAGCAAATGTCTATCAGCCTGTGGCTGCTTAAGTCTGTTACTTGAAGACACTAATGGAAAAGAACTTAGCATTTACCTCCCCCATGTTATTTACATGCCTTAATATAAAATCAGTGTTAGAAAGCTAATTGCAGGATCCTGGATTATGCAGTACATAGGCATTTGCCATCTCAAGTGAGTGCTGTAGAAAAAAAGAAAGCAAGCAAGCAGCACCAGGCAAACATCATTTGGTGAACATTTTAGGCTTAAATATCACTCCAGAAGAGAAAAAAATCCATGTGTCTATGTATGTATGTATGTATGTGTGATCTATCTATAGGAACAAACTATTTTTTAAACAAACTATCTTATATACATGAAATCTAAGAAAAAAAGGCTTATTTCTTATTAGCTAAGGTTATTGATAACAGGAGAAGAATTGATGCTTTTGAAATGCAGTGCTGGAGACAAATATTGAAAATACCGCGGACTGCCAAAAGAACCAACAGATCCGTCTTAGAAGAAGTGCAACCAGAGTGCTCTTTGGAAGCAAGAATGGCTAGGCTGTGTCTTATGTATTTTGAACATGTAGGCAAGAGGGACCAATCCCTAGAGAAGGATGTCATGTTTGGGAGTGATGGGTCAGTGAAAAGAAGGAAGACTCTGTAGTGGATGGATTGACACAGTGGCTGCAACAGTGGCTTTAAGCATAAAAATGATCTTGTGCCTGGCACCATGTTGGGGAGTGTTTCTTTATGTTGTATATGGGGTTGCTATGAGTCAAACCTGACTTGATGGCACCTAACAACAACAAAGATTACTTTGGTTAGGAAAAAAAAAAGGAAAAGAAAAGAAAAAAAAAAAAAAAAGAAAATTCAGATCATTAGCTGGGTCTCTTAGGATGGCTTCCTGTGGATGGATTAGTTTTTCCCTGTTGTGTGACCATAGTCTGTCTCTGTCACCCTCTAGTATCTTATTGGTGCTTGCTGTTTGTCACTAGGTAAACTAGCTGAAACCATAAACGGAGTACAAACCCCTACCCAATACCAGAAAAACACAAGTTTTATAGCCTATGGACTCTGGTCCATCCATACACAATTATGTTTGTACATGAAGGATGATATTTCTTTTATTTTTATTTTTTATTGTTTGGTTTTTTTGAGACAAGATCTGTGGTGTACCCCAGGCTGGCCTGGAATTCACTGTGTAGACCAGGTTGGCCATGAACTCATGTTAATCCCCCTGCCTCAGTCTCCGGAGTCTTGGAATTACAGGTGTGCACTACCATGCTCAGCTATGAAGGATGGCATTTCTTAAGATAATCTCAACTAAGTGAGACAATATTCTTGTATTTTATTTCATTTACTTATTTTTATTTTTGTGGTACTTGGGGGTTGAACCCAGGGCCTCTCACATACTTTGCAAGTGCTCTGCCACTGGACTGCACTCCCAGCCTACTTTTTATTTTTATATTTTTATTTTGAGACAGGGTTTGGCTAAGTTGTGGAGGCTGCCTCTGGCTTTGAACTTGCTATCCTACTGCCTCAGCCTCCTGAGTCACTGGGATTATAGGCGTGTACCACCGTGCCTGGCAATATTTTGAAATATTAGCAGATTTTTTTTCACATATTTTTGTGTCTTGCAGTGCTTCCTTTAGCCTGTTCAGCTGGGTTGTTCCACATTCACTTCTGTAGGAGGGGGATCACAGGGTTGAATGCACAGCACAATGCTGCTACATTCTAGCAGCATGGAGGTTTGCTGGGTAAGGTTGGAGGAGAGACTGTATCCAAATCAGCAGTTTGCTAGCTTGATTTATAATTTTTAAATATTTAGACCTAGAGGGTGTAGACTTCCATTTGTTCACGTGTCCCAAATGCCACATGTTTCTGGGCAGGCTTGGATGCCACCCGTGGTACAATGAGCTACCTTTCTCATTTGAGTCCCCTGCATTGGCTATTACTTAGCAAATTCTCCAGAACGTTACCAACTCCAGGAAAAGTGAGACATAAGTAAAGGCAGGAGCTCCAAGGTAACTGAGACTTGTCCATCCAGAGCCTTCATACAATCCCAACTCTAAAATGTACCATTCATCTTGGATTTTCCTCCGAGGGGCACTGTTCACATAGACTAACCTTCTCTAGGGCAGTCCCCTGTCCTGGCCCCTCATCCTTTTCCTGATCATTTGCTTCTGCTGTTCCCACGAACCTTGTAATGTCCCTCCCCCATCTGTCCCACTTGTCTATAAAGCCTCCCTGCCACCTTTTGTTGTTGTTAGAGTGACCCTATGTACAACCGAAACTTTGAAAGAGGCACTGCATCTGACAGTGCTCTGCTATTCATAGGATTTTCAACAGCTGATTGTTTCAGAAGTGGGCTGCCAGGTCTTTCTCCCATTTTTGCAGTGCTAGGGATGGAACCCAGGGCCTCAGAGCATGCAGAGCAAGCACTCTACCAAGTGAACTAAACCCCAGCCCCTGCCATCTGTAGAACTTTTCATCTTTTTTAATTGATTGTCTATATTATACAAGTAAGCTGTTGTTAAGAATCCCAGTTCATGAGATTGTTACCTGTTAGGAGGAATTGTATCTCATGTGTGTATATACGTATGTGTGTGTGTATATGTGTGTGTATGTGTGTATGTATAATATATACACACATATTTACATGTATATATACACACATATACATGTATATGTATATATACATATATGTATACACACATATATGTGTATATACACATATATGTATATATACACACACATATATATACACACTATATATGTACACACACACACACACACACACACACACACATATATATGGAGAGAGAGAGAGAGAGAGAGAGAGAGAGAGAGGGATTTATTGGATATCTGCTGGCGTTAGATGTTGGGAATTAGAGCCAGTTGGTTTCACAGGAAATCCTGTGGGTGGTGCAGTTGCTGTATCATGTGTAACTACTTCAAATGATGGGAAAACAGGATCCCATGGAGGAAACAGAGAAGACATCTAACTGGTCTTGGTGAGCCAAGAAAGGCTTTCTAGAAAAAAAAAAGGCATCTAAGTTGAATGTAGAATGATGAGTTGGGTGATTGATAAATAGTATCTACATTACTTAGAGATTATTGGCCTATTTTCTGCTTCAAATAATTACATGAGAGACTCTCAACTCAGAATTAACAGCACAGCAAATTTACTTTTGGGATAAATGTATCTATTCCTTTCATACTGTCAATGGGTATTTTTGTGAAAACAAAATGAGGAGAAACTGTGGCTAAGCAATTTAAGGCAAACATAATTTTATCAGTGGCTACAGTCATAACACTGTGGCATCAGATCCTGTCAGATCTCAGAAGCTAAGCAGGGTCAGGCCTGGTTAGTACTTGGATGGGAGACCACCTGGGAACACCAGGTGCTGTAGGCTTGGGAGACGACCCTGCAACCTGCTCCCCCTCCCTCAGAAAAAAAAAAATCAGCCATTGAAAACCACATGAATAGCAGAGAAGCGCTAACAGTAGTGTTTCGTCTGTCATACATAGGGTTGCTATGATTTGGACACAGACTTGACGGCACCTAACAATAATTTTATCTGTAGAAGTCCTCATGACCTTGTTTATATTCAGAGTTAATACGATCTTATAAATTGAGAGTACTTCAATGTTTGCAAAACATAATTTGATTAAGTTTTAGCTAAATTATCAATTCATTCAAACATTAAATGCTCATGAGGAGTTTACAGAGAAATGAAAAATGTGATAGGTCCTGGGCTACACACTTTTCCCTCTGTTAGCTCATTGCAAAAAGACAAAAGTGGGTTGGGGTGTGGTTTAATGGTGGAGGGCTTGCCTAGCACAGGTGAGGCTCTGGATTCAATCCCCAGCATTGCAAACAAATAAACAAGCAAAAAGGCAGACATGATGTATAGGTTCTATTATAACAGCATGACTTTATCCATGCTCTTATATTCAACAATCCTTCTGATGCAGGCTTTTTCGTTCTCCCTACTGTTATCAGAGGTTGTAAGGTAGTCCTAGTTTTGTAAAGCCTGCAGCCTTAGCACTGTGGCATCTCATCCTGTCAGACCTCGGAAGCTAAGCAGGGTCAGGCCTGGTTAGTACTTGGATGGGAGACCGCCTGGGAACACCAGATACTGTAGTCTTGGGAGAAGGAAATGGCAACCCACTCCCAATAATCAATCTGCCATTGAAAACCCTTTGAACAGCAGAGAAACACTGACAATAGTGTTTCGCCTGTTGTCAGTAGGGTCGCTATGAATAAGACACCAACTCAATGGCACCTAACAACAACAGCAGCTTTGTAATGGATATTGCACTTGTCTGTTTTACCAATGTTACCACCAATCAAAACCATTGGCATTGCGTTTATGTTGTCCTTCTGCCCTACTGTGACATCTCAGGGTTGTGTCTTGCTGACCATTGATTACCTGTCAGTGTCAACCCTTAGTGAGTGTTGATGGAATGAATTTGTAAGACAAGGTTGTGTTTTCGACAGCTGTCCACCTGAAACATCGTTAAAAGTTACATACTTGTTCTTAAAACCAGTGAAAGCATTCGGGTGAACACGGGACAATGCACTGGGGTTGGCGTAGATTGAACACCTCTCATTCTCTACAAAATGAAGCTGGGTGCCACTGCTGCCCACAGCAGGGTAAAGTGGGGGAATTCCCGGGTTTGGTTTCCATCCAAGGAGCACGCCTGGACTTCTACCTCCGTGCTGGCCTGTGCCTAGACTGTCTGGGCTGGCACATGGGTGCCCTCTGGAGCTTGCCATCTGCTGGTTGGGAGCCAGCAGCCTGAGCCATGTTCGTGTGCACAGAGTCTGGGCTGGAACCGCTACAAAGCACTTGGCCTCATTTTGCTCTCATTAACCAGGTCAAAATTGCTGGCGGCCGTTGCTGTCAGGTGGGGTGAATCAGGTCTGTGGGGATGCTTGACATCATAGGGCCCCGCTCCAGTCAGCTTATTTTAATGGAGCTTCTTTGTATAAACACATCAGTTGAGGGAAGAAGTTCTGAAATGAACACGGTTACATAATGATTTTATGAATAACATCCAGCATCCAGAAGTCAGTCTTTTTCTGTTACATTTGCGAATCAGGTTTTAGAAGTGAGACAATTTTAGATTCTTATAGTAAGAACAAATTTAGAAACCTTCATAAGGTGTGACGCATTTGATGCAAAATATAGATGGACAAGGAACGATGTTTCTTATTAAAAAGTCCAATTAGATGATGGTCACTAAAATATGTATGAACTAAGGTAAGTATGTCAAATGACACACGAAAGGCTAATTAGGTAGAGGAAAGTGATAGGCTTCAGATGGCCTAACTTTAAAAGCTAAGGTAACTTTTTTATTTCAGGCACAAAACTAAAGTCCAAGGCTTTGGACCACATTTACTTGGCTCTGGAAGATTCTTTCAACTCTGTTGAAGCAGAACAGAGAAGGCCTGGGACATCTCCAGGCTCATGAGCGCTCTGCGGAGCTGCCTGGCTTTGCAGCTTAATTATTTAAATGTTTCCAGACTCAAATGACTGATGAGCTAACATATTTCTAATTCAGACTTTCGCAGCACACGCTATAAGATGTGCCTTCATAAACGGACATTAACTTAAAGTTGCGTGTCATGTCTTTTATCTCCGCAACCACATTTTGCATTACACATTTAAAGTTGTGTCCTGATTTCAAGGGAAAAGGAGTCACACCTGAGTTCTAGTCCTCGGTGAAAGCTTTCATGAAGAGGACTAGAGGTGGTTTGTTGTTGTTGATTTCAAAGTGAGAAAGAATGCTGTTCAAATGAAGAAAAAGAATGGTACCAGAATATTCTACTTAATTTAGCCCTCCAAAGATAAACTGGTGAATCATTACCTGCTGGTGGTACTATTTCAACGTTTATTCTGTAACCTTTTCCTATTCCCTTCCAGTCCGCTGAGTAGGTGGGTTATAGGTGGATTCACTCAGGAAAGTTTTCTCCTTGCAGACTCCTTAATTTTCCTAAGGTTCAAGCTATTTCTGATATATGCAATATCTATTGGAGGTTCTTGAAATAAGACTTTAAAGAATAAGAGAATTTGAGAATTATCCAGTTTGTAGAGATGTAGTTAAACAAGTTACTATTCATCAAGCTTATTAAGATATTTATGTCAAATTTATTGCAGATACCCTCTAGCACTGTACATACAGTCATTGAATATTGTTCGGTGCTGAAAAATTGTCCATGGAAAGTACTTTCCTTGGCCCACCAAGCCAGATCTATGAATCTCTCTATTCTTTTTTTCTGCTTGGTCCTGATGCTGTATCTTTCTTATACATGGTCTATTTACCAAGTTGGGTGTGGCTAATTGAGCTGGTTATCCTGCCTCAGGTTTGTTTCTTAGTGGTTATTTGTGTTGCTGAGATTCCCAGTCGCCTGAGCTTCACCAAGAAAGCGACTATCTTACCTGTGTTTGTATCCCTAGACTGCAAGCAGAGTATCAGTAATAGATGATTACCAAGCAAGGTTTTTGAGGAGATAATATAGTAAGCGGGCTGGGATTTAGCTCAATTGGTAGAGCACCACTCTGTAGTCTCTGAGGTCCTGAGTTCGATTCCCAGCACCACAAAAATGGGAGAAGGACATGACAGCCCACTCCCAAGGCAATCCCAAAACAGTCAGCCATTGAAAACCCTATGAGGGTCGCTATGAGTCAGACATGACTCGACCACACCTAACAACAACAGCAACAACAATATAGTAAGCTTTCAGCAAATAAATGTGTTTAGAAATACCAGGTCCCTCTATCAGAATTACAGCAGCCAGCCACAAGACTGTTGGTAGGACTTCTCAGCCCTTGATGCAAATCTCCTGAACTCACTTGGCTGGCCCCCAGCCCCTGGCCTCTGCCCTGTGGCTGGCCAGCAGTCCCCTTGCTGTCAACACAGCTTTCCTCTCTCTCCTATTGGGTCTTTGCTCCCGAGATCCATGGCAAGCCCATATCATTCTGCTTTATGCCCTGGATTTTTCTACTCTTGGCATATATTTTTCCTCTCTGTGTTCTCCCTCTGCACAAGGTGGGAGAGTGTATTCATCTTTCACCATTGTAGGGGAAGCACAGGAATAATTTCTAGGAAGAGAGTTGCTCACCCTAGCCTCTGAGAAGTAAAAGAAATGCCACTTTTGAGCCTCTTGCTGTTCCTTTCTGCAGGGACACCTCAGTGCTTTTTAACCTCCGGCAGTTGTACTGAAACATGACACTGACTTCCAGAGGATAGGTGAAAGACCTCACGCATTTTCATGAAGTGAGAATGCTAAATGGGAGTTCTGTTCTTCAAGGTGAACATCATCCTCTACTCTATATACCATCCTGAAAATGAAGTGAAATACTTACTCCCTACAATCTGCATACTAAATGTGGGTGTACAGGGTTGGAATAAGATACACTGTGTGAGACATCTTGGCAGAGTTTGGCCTGAGTTTTTCTTGGACTCTCAGATTTCTCTTCTGCTCTTTTCACAATGGGGAATCAATGACAAAGATGTTAGAGAGCACCAGGCACGGTGGTGCATGCCTGGAATCCCAGTGACTCAGGAGGCAGAGGCAGGAAGATCACAAGTTTGAGACCAGAGGCAGTCTGTGTAATTTAGCGATACCCTGTCTCAAAAAGCAAAAAAATGGGCTGGGAGTGCAGCTCAGTGGTACAGCACTTGCAAAGCATGCAAACGCAAGGCTCTGGGTTCAACCAACCCCCAGTACTGAAGGGAAAAAAAAAAAGAAAAAGAAAGAAAGGAAAGAAAAAAGTTAGATTTGATTCCCTTATCCCTTGCTCACTTAACACATAATTCCACTTGTGTTCTTACCAAAAAAAATAATAAATAAATAAAAAAAATAAAAATAAAAAAGTAAAGTTAAAGTCTCTTTTTCAGCATTGGCTTAAACATTGTTGGTGTTAGCCTTAGAAGCATCCAGACCCACAGTTTGAATGCCAAATGGAGTTAGAGGCACAGAAGTCTCCCATATCCATTATATTGATGCCCATCGTTTTTATATATAATTCTTCTACTCTTCTCCTGGTGAATAATCTTTTATTCTTGCTCAAATTCCACTACCGGTCCCCTTCTTGATAACTCCTTCACATCTGCCATATCTTCTACCTCGTTCCCAATACTCAAAACCTCAGGTGCACCTGTGAAAGCAGCCATGGGAACGTGGCTGTCTTAGAGTGTGTTCCTGGAAGAGGGAGCTTTTTATAAAGATGATGACCTGCAGTTTACTGACTCAGTTTACCAAGTGAGGATGTAGTAAATTGAATAATGACCACACCCTGAAAGTTCTGCTCCCTGATCCCCACATGTGGGAATGTTACCTTCCATGGCAAAAGGGACTTTGAAGATATGATTAGGTTGGGGATATTGAATTGGGAAATGATCCTGGATTATTCACTTGGGCTCCATGTACTCACAAGGGCTAGATTAGAGAGACAGGAAGGTCAAAAGAGAAGACCATGTAATGATGGA
The DNA here is from genome assembly GCA_007922755.1 of Pedetes capensis. Classification (NCBI taxonomy): domain Eukaryota; kingdom Metazoa; phylum Chordata; class Mammalia; order Rodentia; family Pedetidae; genus Pedetes; species Pedetes capensis. The sequence goes on along the minus strand of VMDO01000360.1, from coordinate 190,161 downwards.
GGCAAATTTGGAGTGAAGAAGCTATAAACCAAAGAATGCAAGAGAGTCCCTAAGCTGAAAGAGACCACACTGGACCTCCAGAAGGAAAACAGCCCTGTCAACACCTTGGTTTTAGCCTGTAAGACTCATTTCAGATTTCTAACCCAGAACTGCAAGAACAAATTATTTTAAGCCACTAACTTTGTGGTAATTTGTTGCAACAGCCACAGGAAACTAATACTGTTTTTAAAAAGGCAGCAGAAGGAGCAAACTGAAAATAGGACTGTAAACTAGGTAGAAAAAGCAGGCAGAGAAGGACTAAGTGCTTCTCTAAGAACAACCACCCAGGATCTCCCTCCTGGCCCATTTCCCTGCTGATATGTTGTTGTTGTTAGGTGCCATCGAGTTGGGTCCAACTCATAGTGACCCTTATGGGGTTTTCAATGGCTGATTATTTCGGGATTGCTTTGGGAGTGAATTGCCATGTCCTTCCTCCTGGCTGACATGTTAGAACCTGGTTAAACCTTGAGTGTTAGCCAGTGCCTTGCCTTGTCTTGCCTGTCAGATCAACACAGATCTCTCTCTCTCTCTCTCTCTCTCTCTCTGCCTCTCTCTCTCTCTTTTTATGGCTCCTAGGAACTTTTCTATGACCTCCCTGGAGGCATTTTTTGTTGTTGTGAGGCACCATAGAGTCAGTGTCCCACTCATAGTGACCCTACGTATAACAGGCAAAACAGTATTGTTAGTGCTTCTCTGCTATTCATAGGATTTTTAATGGCTGATTGTTTTTTAGGGGTGGGTTGTTGGGTCCGTCTCCCAAGCCTACAGCACCTGGTATTCCCAGGTGGTCTCCCAACCAAGAACTAACCAGACACAACCCTGCTTAGCTTCTAAGATCTGACAGGATCAGATGCCACAGGGCTATGACTGCAGGCTGAAGACATTGCTAGACTTTACCTGCTTCAAAGACAATAGGTAGATATTTGCTGTGCTCCTAACAAGTCCTCCTAGAATGCCTTAGATGGCTGGAGTTGATGCTCACCATTACCTGGGCCAAGTTCAGTGGTGGGAGTATTAAGCACAGTAGATGACTGATAGTGGTTGATTTTAGTTAGGATCTCTCCCTGATTCCTTCCGAGCAATGGTGGCAACAGGAGAAGTCTGAGAGCTTAGTCCCCACTTCAATCAGCCAGGCATGTATTGATTACCTTCTGTGTACTCAGCACTTTGGTCTAAGTATCCTGGGCTGGGAAGGAAGATTTGGGTCACCTCCACGTCTTTTACCAACTGGCACCTGACTAAGGAGATAGAAGCAGAAAGGTGACAAACAATCATTCTCCCAATTAATCTGAGGGCTGATTATTTTTTTTTTCAAAGCAAGAAATGAAAAAAATTCTCTTTTTTAGGAACTTTTAAGGTAGTGTACAAGTGAATGGATTTCATCATGACATCTCCATATATGCATATCATTCTACATTGCTCATGTTCACTGCCCCGTTACCCTCTCCAGACTCCCCTTCCCCCTGCTGATCTCCTTCCTCCCTACAAATGATCCCCTTTCTGATCGCATGGTGTACGTGTGTGTGTGTCTGTGTGTTACAGATTTTGTTGAAGGCTGATTATTAATACTTATCCCCACCCCTTTTAACTACTAGATGGCAAGTGTACTTTTGTGGGAGGGAGCTAAGCTTTCATTGTGCTATTTAAGATCAGAGGAGACTGAGGAAAGAGGGAACAAAAGTGACAAGTGCTTTTTTGGCTTTTGAAAGGGTTTTCTTGTTGGTGGAATGCGAAATGGGCAAAAGTAAGAAAGGGCCTGCTGGACCACTGGGTCTGTTGACCCCTCCATCACTTTACCTGGCTATAAATTCATGCTATAAACAATTGTTCTGCACTCAGTAATGTTCTAGCAGCTGAGGCAGACTGACATGATTCCTACTTGTGTGGACTGTGTGGTAGTGGAGGGAACCAGTCCATGTTTGAGTTAAAAATTGCCTTCGCTAGCCAGTATCTGATTACTAAAGAAATCTTTGTTGTTGTTGTTAGGTGCCGTCAAGTCGGTATCCGACTCATAGCGACCCTATGTACAACAGGGGAAACACTATTGTCAGTGCTTCTCTGCTATTCATAGGGTATTCAATGGCAGATTGATTTTTGGGAAGGGGTTGCCAGGTCCTTCTCCCAAGCCTACAGCACCTGGTGTTCCCAGGCTGTCTCCCATCCAGGTACTAACCAGGCCCGACCCTGCTTAGCTTCCGAGATCTGACGGGATCGGATCCCACAGGGCTATGGATGCAGGCAAAGAAATGTTTATCAATTTAAATTTAAGTCACTCAGAGTCTAGAGTACCTTGTTTGATGAACCCAACACATAGCCCACGTTAGGAACTTTCCTAGTTGCAGAATGGCATTTCTGTAGGAATGGCTCATTAAGATCCAGCTTAAATTTTTCCCCTTTTCCTTGCTATACAGAGAAGTAAATTATACCACTCTTTCTTTTTAAAATTATGAGTCTGGAAAATATTTTAAGAAGTCATTAGTCTATTATCCTGACCTGGGCACAAATATTTTCAAGAGCCTGACAGGCCATAGCCGGGCACAGCGGTGCATGCCTGTAATCCCAGCGGCTGGGGAGGCAGAGGCAGGAGGATTGCAAGTTTGGGACCAGAGGAAGTCTGCATAACTTAGCGAAACCTTATCTCAAAAAAAGTAAAAATAAATGGGCTGAGGGTGCAGCTCAGTGGTCCAGCACTTGGCAAATCATGCAAGTGCAAGGCCCTGGGTTTAAACCCCAGTACCACACACACACACACACACACACACACACACACAAAGAGCCAGGCAGACCCTGTAGATCGTGTAGGACAGTAGAGAGCGATAAGGACTTTGGCAAACTCAGAGCAGATGCCTTATTTAAAGCTTGCAAGGTCTGGCCTGACCAAATGACCACTGTGCTTGACTTCATTAGACTGCCTGTTGGTGACCCTTGATTATTGCTCATCTGAGAAAACAGTAGTCTGACTCTTATTTTTCCTTTCTTTGTCTTTTTGTTTGTTTTTGAGATGAGGTCTTACTATGTTGCCTCCCAGGTCTTGACATGGCCTTCACCTCCCAGACTCAAATGAGCCTCCCACCTCAGCCTCCCAAATATCTGGTACTACAGGCACGTACCACAGCACCCTGCTCTTGACCCTTGCTTTTTTTTTCCTTTATTGGTAAATGTTGGTGGGGTAGACAGTAATACAGCATTGGCTTTTTCCATTATGCAACTATTACATTACTTTTGGTTATACTTTTACCAACTTACAGGGTTTATGGAACTTTTTGACTAATATTTGTTGTTGTTGATAGGTGCTGTCAAATCGTGTGCAACTCATAGCGACCCTCATAGGGTTTTCAATGGCAGATTGTTTCAGGATTACATTGGGAGTGGGTTGCCACGTCCTTCTCCCATTTTTGCGGTGCTGGGAATCAAACTTGGGAACTCAGAGAGTGCAGAGCAGTGCTCTACCAACTGAGCTAAATCCCAGCCCAACTAATATTTAGTAAAACTTATATGCATATTTGGCTTATGGTCCCCAATTTTTCCAATGTACTCATGAAGTTGCATCGTTTATATTGAGATTACCCTCTCCCCTTTTGTCCCTCTACAGTGATTCTCCTCCCCATCCCACCTTCTGCAATCTTTGCTTCCCATTGCTAGTTCGCTCCCTCCTTCTTTTTACTCTTTATACTATCCCTTATTCACTTAGTTTAACTGTGAATTCTTATTTATCAACTTATGTATAGGCTTTTTCTTCCTTTAAGTAAGATTCAGCTCCTACATATGAGTGAGAACATATGGTATTTCTCTTTTTGAGCTTGTGTTTGTTCACTCAAGGTGATATTCTCCAGTTCCATCCATTTTGCTGCAAATGACATTATTTCATTTTTTTATTGCTGAGTAATATTCTCTTGTATACATGTGCCACAATTTTTTCATCCATTCTTTTGTTGATGGGCATCTCGGTTGGTTCCATGGCCTTGCTATTGTGAAGAGTGGCTGCACTGAATATGGAGATGCAGGTGACTCTGTGGTATGATGACTTGTCTCCCTTTGGGTATATTCCCAACAGTGGTATAGCTGGGTCATATAGCAGTTCTATTTTTACTTTTCTGAGGTATCTCCATATTGATTTCCAAAGTGGTTGCCCCAACTCACAGCCCCACCAACAGTGTAAGAGGGTTCCTTTTTCTCCACATCCACACCAGCATTTGTTATTATTTGTTTTGTTGACCTTGGCCATTCTTACTGGAGTTAGGTGGAATCTCAGAGTTGTTTTGACTTGCATTCCCCTAATGGCTAGGGATATTCAGCATCTTTTCATGTGGTTCTTGGCCTTACAAACTTCTTCACTTGAGAACTGTCTGTTCATTTCCTTTGCCCACTTGTGTATTGGGTTATTTGTTGTCTTTGGATTTGCTTTCTTGAGTTCTTTCTAAATTCTAGAAATTAGTCCTCTGAAGCCTGGCATAGTGGTGCACACCTGTAATCCCAGTGGCTCTGGAGGCAGAGGCAAGAGGATCTCAAGTTCGAGACCAAAGGCAGTCTGCATAACTTAGAGAGACCCTGTCTCAAAAAGTAACAAAATGGGCTGTGGGTGCAGCTCAGTGGTACAGCACTTGCAAAGCATGCAAGCAAGAAGCTGTGGGTTCAAGTCCCAGTACCACACACAAAAAACCAAAAAACAAAAAACAAAAAAACAAAAGAAGTTAGTCCTCTGTCTTGACCCTTTCTTAAAAGCCCCCTAAAGGGAATTATCTTAGTCATGGGTGACAGGCTGCCCCAGCCAGGCCAGCTCGAGCCTGCTAACCATCTGCTAATTGGGGGGAGATTGCTGTCTGGTGGAGTGGGTCCCCGTCCCACTTTGCTACCTAGTGGCTTATGCAGAGAACTTATTTAGGCTATGTATCCTGGAGCAGATTATCAGAATCAATTTTCCCCCTTTGTTTGATGGTTTTATAACAGTGGATTCATCCACAAGCAACTGTCGCTTGTGGCTGGCCCTTTAGGCAATAGGCCACCCTTTCAGCTGATCAATAGGGCCAAGAGCTCTTTTTTGCCAATTACTCATCCCAAATCAGACAGATGCCTTCCTCTACGCTCCTGTGACCTGGTTGTATTGCTGCCGACTCAATAATTTTTTGAGCACTGGCCATAATAAAGTGTATATCAAGTTCCTGAAAACTATTTTTAAAAATCCTTGAAGTGATAAGTAAATTGATCTGGATAATGGTAAGCATATATCATTCTGCTTTGGCTTATAGATTGATGATTTAGTCTTCTTTCGGAAATAATTTTTCAATGCAGCTATCTCCTGGAATTTAGAAAAAGGTTTGTATTTCAGTGTAGTGAGGCAGAAATTCTTCCATGTTTATTTTCATACCAAGACTATTGAGTGCTATTGAGGACTGAGAGATTGATTTTTTTTGACAAGACACACAAAGATTAACTTTAAAGAGTTCATTAGTCAAATTGAGGCAGAAGCCTGCAGTTTTAAAAGAAATTATTCTTCCATATTAAAACTGGGAGTTCAACAAAATCAGATTTTCTAAAAAGAAGTTGGACCCATACATTGAGCCTTGTCATTCATGACCGATAGTGTGGGACATAGACATTGCTAATGGAGATGCTGCCTTAAGAACCACCTGAGTTTGAGTTCAGATTTATCATTTGTATTTCTTGAAGCAAGTTTCTTAACCTCTCCAAGCCTTAGCTTCTTCATCTAGAAAGCGGGACTAATAATAGCACAAACTCAGTCTTGTTGTTAGGTATGTTGTTGTTGTTAGGTGCTGTCAAGTCGTGTCCGACCCATAGCGACACTCATAGAGTTTTCAACAGCTGATTATTTCGGGATTGCCTTGGGAGTGGACTGCCACATCCTTCTCCCATTTTTGTGGCACTGGGAATCAAACCCTGGACCTCAGAGACTGTAGAGCAGCACTCTACCAACTGAGCTAATTCCCAGTGCTGTTAGGTATAGGTAAGAAAAAAACTAGGCACAGTGTCTAGTAAATACTCATGGGTTGAAAAATGTAAGTTTATGGTCCTGGCCTGAGACTCAGGTACAGGTGTCAGCTCTGGGTTACAGGTCTGGGAGAGAAGGCAGAAACTCCACTAATGATGCCTCTGAGTCAGAATTATCTGGAAAAGGGTCTTCTTGGGACCTTGGCTCTGGAGATGCTGCTAGTCAAGTGTCTGGTCAGTTGGTGTTCACTGTAGTGACCAGTGCTTCTGCCAATGTTTTTTGTTTGTTTTGTTTTGTTTGCAGGGCTGAGCACTGGCCATAATAAACCCTTCCCTGAGGGGTGCTTCCAGCTTTGGGTAGTGATACAATTCTGCAACTGACACCGAATAGGCTGATACCTAAAAAATCCATTGACCTCCCAGCGTTTAGGTCTTACGGTGTACCATGGTGGACTAGTTTTATTAGAAAAGCTAAATATACCTGTGTGCTGGGGAACCACCTCTCATGGCTTTTTTCTTTTTGTCTTTTACTGAGATGGGCTGGTACTTTACATATTCCCTCACCACCAGCCCATCCTCCTGGCCACTCACTGCTGAGTAAGTGTGAACTCCTGGGTCCCAGATGGCCCTTTCTTCTTTCTCATTCTTTTGCATTGTCACTGAGAGAAAAATAGACTCCTGGGCTTCTGTTCTGTGGCTAAAGGGAGATTTCTCTGCTTAGGATCCCTTCCCTGGGCGCATCCTGGGAAACCTGTCTTCTTCAGGCTATAGTAGCAATAGCAAAAACAGACATCAAGTTTCCAAAATGTCAAGAGTAAAAACTATGCTAAATCCCCATTTTTAAAATAAAGTTTTCTGCCAGGAGCAGTGGCGCACGCCTGTAATCCCAGCGGCTCGGGAGGCAGAGGCAGGAGGATCGCAAGTTTGAGACCAGAGGCAGTCTGTGTAACTTAGCGAGACCCTGTCTCAAAAAGTGAAAAAAATGGGCTGGGGGTGCAGCTCAGTGGCCCAGCACTTGCAAAGCATGCGAGCGCAAGGCCATGGATTCAACCGCCAGTACCGCAAAAAAGAAAAAAGAAAAAAAAAGTCAACTTTTCTGAGCTAGAAGTCTAACTCAGTGGACTCAGTGCTTTCCTGGCATGTGAGAGGCCCTGGGTTTGGTCCTCAGCTACACACAGACAGAAGACAGACAGACAGACAGACAGACAGACAGACAGACAGACACACACACACACACACACAAATGAATAAATAACTAATTCAACTGTGTCCCTCAATTCCCAGATGAACATTAGTTCTATGGGAATTATAAGAATTATACCAAAAAGGAGAGTGGGGCTAGGAGAGATTGGATGAAATGTGTGTGGGAACCCTTGGCATATCACATTCCGGGGGAAGGAGTTTATACCTAAGGTCTCTCTTCTGAGAAATGGGACCTGGGATCTGCAAAAATCCAGGGGAGTGATTTGAAGGGAATGGTTGAGTCAACTCAGTGAGTTGATCAAAGGCTTAGATGACAGGGCTGAGATTGGTTACCCCAGATTAATCCTGGTGCCAGTTGTCTTTTGGCATTGAAAATTTGTACAAAGGCCAGGCATGGTGGTGCACACCAGTAATCCCAGCGACTGGGGAGGCAGAGGCAGGAGGATCACAAGTTTGAGACCACAGGCAGTCTGTGTAATGTAGCCAGACTCTGTTTCAAAAAGGAAAAAAATGGGCTGGGGGTACAGCTCAGTGGTACAGCACTTGCAAAGCATGCAAGCACGAGGCCCTGGGCTCAACCCCCAGTACCGCAAAAAATTAATAAATAAGTAAAAAGTAAAAAATAAAAAAATTGTACAAGAATACATGGCTTGTGAGTAAAATGAAGATTCGAACCCAGACCCTCTGACACCTAATACATCTCTTCTACAATAATGAGAATGCTATCTTTTCAGCCCCAATAATCTAGAAAAAGTTTAAAAAGGAAAACAAAGAACAAACTTTTTAAAAATACATTAAGTAAAATATCAGTATGAACCAACCACATAGTAATTACATTTTGTGTGGTGGTAAGTGGGAGCAATGGGAATTTCATGTGCTTCCTATTGGTTAGGGAGGGATTTGTAGAGAAGGTGAGAATAATGTAATTTCTTGAATGAAGGAAGAAAAGTGATCCAGTGATTGAGTAGGAGAGGCACAAACCTGAGAGTCTGTTGACCAGCAGAGAGAAGGACATACAGAGCTCAGCCATCAGTGGTAACAACAGTGGAACCCTCCACCCCCCAAGAGAGTAATGCAGAGTAGAGTCAGGAAAACAAACAGAACTTTGCTGTGAGGAGTTTGTGTTGTAGATGGCTTGCAAGCAGGGTACTGGAGTAATTTGTCAGAAAAACCAGAAAGCTGTTTTGATAGATGTATATATAGTAGTTGGGGCTGGGGTTTAGCTCAGTTGGTAGAGTGCTTCTCTGTGCTCTCTGAGGCCCTGGATTCCATCCCCAGCATCAAAAAAATGGGAGGAAGGATGTGGCAATCTACTCCTAAAGCAATCTTGAAACAATCAGCCATCGAAAACCCCATGAAATAGGGAATCACTGACATAGTGCAAGGCATGGCACCGGGATGGGGAATGTTTCGTTCTGTTGTACATTGGATCGCTATGAGTCAGACCCAACTCGATAGCACCTAACAATAACAACAACAGCAGCAGCATGTAGTAGTTAAAAAAGTTATATTCATTTCTCAGTTTACATCATGTACATGGTATAAAAACAAAACACCTTAGAAGCCAACATTGAGATATGATAAACAGTAGTTTACAAATAAGTTTATTGCATTTATAAGATAGAATTCCTATGGACAAAATTTATTGATGTTTTATGAGGATAATGACTGTAAAACATTTTTTAAATCTTGATTTAATGATTCACAGGTAGCAAGTTTATAATATGAGTCTCAACAAGTTTATTTTGGTATCTAGTTGTAATGACATTCAGAGTTGAAAAAGATACCTCAACAAAGAAGTGTGTTATTGGCTGAGTTTGCTAAATCCTGTCAACCTTCATGTGTAACATTTAATTGAAATTCAGCTAGGAAATGGCTTTCTTCTATGTTTCCTTGGCTATTTTTATTTTCATTTTATTTTTTGCAGTTTTGGGGGGCTTTACCCAGAGCCTCGTGCATACTTAGCAGCCCCTCTACCACTGAGCTGAACCCTCTGTCCCTTTTAATTGTTTTTATCTTGAGACTGAGTCTTGCTAGACTACGTAGGGTGCCTCTGGCCTCGACCTTGCAATCTTCCTGCCTCTACCTCATAAGCCACTAGAATTACAGGCATGCAGTACCACACCTTTCCTTGTCCTTGGTTATTCTTGAAAGCTAAACAGTTTGTGTTGCATCTTTGTATTGTGGCAAATCAGTTGAAATTCCACCCAAATTCTTCATTTCAAAACTTTCACAACTAAATTAAGACTTCAGTTTCCCAATTTGTGCCAACAAATTTTTTCCTTTCTTTTCTTTTCTTTTCCTTCCTTCCTTCCCTTCCTTCCTTCCTTCCTTCCTTCCTTCCTTCCTTCCTTCCTTTCTTTCTTTCTTTGTTTCTTTTTGCTTTCTTTCTCTTTCCTTCTTGCTTTCTTCCTTCCTTCTTCTCTTCTCTTCTCTTCTCTGCCCTGCCCTACCCCTTACTCTTCCCTTTCCCCTTCCCATTCCCCTTCTCCTTCCCCTTCTCCTTCCCCTTCTCCTTCCCCTTCTCCTTCTCCCTTCCTTTTTTCTTTTCTTTTCTTTTCTTTTTTCTTTTCTTTTCTTTTTTCTTCTTTCCTGTTTTGTGGTACTGTGGAGTTGAACCCAGAGCCTCACACATGCTTTTGCAAGTGCTTTACCACTCAGTGGGACACCTAGCCCATTTGTTACTTTTATTTTGAGTCAGGGTTTTGCTGTGTTATGCAGGCTGCCTCTGCCCTTGAATTTGCTATCCTCCTGCCTCTGCCTCCTGAGTTGCAGGGATTATAGGTGTGCACCACCATGCCCCACTCCATCCTGGTTTCTTACCTTTTATATAAAAGTGCATATTAACAAATATCCTACTGTTTTTCCTTACAACACTAAATCAGTTTGCACTCCTTCTTGATGTATATTCCATTTGTTAGAGACAATTTGTTTAAGTAACTTATTTCCATTCTTTTAGTAGTTGCTCTTAATTTTTAAAGAGATATGTAAATATAAATTTAAGGGGCTGGGATTTAGCTCAGTTGGTAGAGCACCACTCTTCAGTCTCTGAGGTCCCGGGTTCAATTCCCAGCACCGCAAAAATGGGAGAAGGAAATGGCAATCCCCTCCCAAGGCAATCCCAAAAAATCAGCCATTGAAAACTCTATGAAGGTCGGTATGAGTCGGACACAACTTGATGGCACCTAACAACAACAGCAATTATAAACTTGTCTACTCAAACTCTAACACTTTTCATTATGCCAAATCTAAACCTAAAGTTATTCAATATTTCTATTCGTCTTTGAGATTTTGAACTCCCCCTATTTTGTCATATTTATCCAGCTTTAATTTTTTAAAATGTTTTTGTTGTGAAATTATTATTTCATAATCTACATATACTAATACATTTTATTAGCTTCTTACTGTGGGGGCTAGGTTTTGGCTCAGTTGGTAAAGTGCTGCTTCGCGCTCTCTGAGGACCTGAGTTTGATCCCCAGCACCGCAAAAAAATGGGAGAAGGATGTAGCAACCGACTCCGAAGCAATCCTGAAACAATCAGCCATTGAAAACCCTGTGAGAGTCACTATGAGTTAGACCCGACTGGATGACACCTAACAACAACTTCCTGTAGGTTTTTTTATCCTGTACCTCCTCTTTGGCTTTCCCTTTCATTTTACTAAGGTATTGTACATCCTTTAGTAACTTTTAGGCTCTGTATCTATATTGATGTTTTATAATGTGTTGTGATGAATGATTGGATAGCTGAGTATAAAATGTAAGGATGACAGTTATTTTCCTTGAGTATCTTGTCTTCTGGCATCTATAATTGCTCATGAGAAGTATATGTCACTCTAAATGTTATGACTTTCATTTCCAAGATTTCCCACTAATTATTTTCTATATTCATCTGTTCTTATCTCATATCTACCTATTCTTATTTTATATTTGCCTGCTTGTTTTTAACAGATGCCACTTATCTCACAGATAAATACACTTATTTTTAAAATCTTTATTAGATTCTTCTGTAACATGGATATCTTCATGAAACATAAAATCCTGCTATATTGTATTTACTTGCTTCTTTTAGTATTAGCTTTAAGATAGTCAGATGCTACATAATAACAGAATTTCAGCCAATGACAAGCCACATATACGACCGTGGTTCCATAAGATTGTAATGGATCTGAAAAATTCCTATTGCTTAGTGACACTATAGTTTTTGAATGTCATCCTGCAATACACTATTCATGTTTGTGGTGATGCTGTTGTAAACAAAACTATTTTGCTGCCAGTTGAATAAAAAGCATAGCACATAACAATGATAAATAGTACGTAAGATTTGATAATGATAGTAACCCCACATGTTTGTCAGCTTGCCATGCTGTGCGGGCTTGAGTGTTGCTGTGATGCTGAAAACTATGCCACCAGTATTTCAGACACCAGCAGGACCTGAAACCTGTGGTGTACAGGTTTCAGCTGAGTTTCCAGACTAAGACAGACAAGAGAGAAGGACCCGCAGCTCATTCCCAAAACAATTAGCCATTGAAGACCTTATGAATAGCAGAGAAACACTGTCAAATATAGTGCTAGAGAATGAACCCCCCAGGCTGGAAAGCATTCAAAAGATGACTAAGAAGAATTGCCTCCTCAAAGTAGAGTCAACCTTAATGACGGGAATGAAGTAAAGTCCCCTGGAGCCTCTTGCTGAGGTAGCAGGACTCCAAATGAGAAGAAACACAGTGTCTGCAACAATGGGCTCAAACATAAAAAGATCTATTGCATGGTACAGTGTTGGGTAGTGTTTCATTCTGTTGTACCTACGATCATTATGAGTCGGATGTAACTCAATGGCACACAACAATGAGAGTAAGTGATTATTATTGGGTTATGTATTTACCCTATTATACATTTTTGCTTGTTGTTGTTGTTAGGTGCCGTCGAGTCGGTATCCGACTCATAGCGACCCTCTGTACAACAGGGGAAACACTATTGTCAGTGCTTCTCTGCTGTTCATAGGGTTTTCAATGGCAGACTGATTTTTGGGAGGGGGTTGCCAGGTCCTTCTCCCAAGCCTACAGCTTCTGGTGTTCCCAGGCGGTCTCCCATCCAGGTAC
>VMDO01000360.1:137384-177777 GCA_007922755.1 Pedetes capensis | reverse complement strand
TGGATGCCACAGGGCTACAGCTGCAAGCTACGTTTTTGCTAATGGAGAACATATTCCTTCTTCTTATGAAAAGAAAAAAAAAAGAAAAAAAATGAAAAAGCTTACTATAAAGAGGGTACTGTGTTATTCTGACAGCAGCCTCATCTGTCTTGCATTTACTGTGTCTCTCTCTCCTATCTTTCTCTCTGTCTCTCTCTTTTTTAGGACTTAGTGGTTGAAGCTAGGGCCTTGCACATACTCCAGAAGTGCTCTACCACTGGGCTGAATGCCCAGGCCATATTTATTTTTTATCTTGACACGAGGTCTCACAAAGTTATACAGGCTGCCTTTGGCCTTGAACTTGCAATCCTTCTGCCTCTGCCTCCTGAGCCACTGGGACTAGATAGATGCACCACTGTGCTTTGCTATGTCTCTTGATGTTACCAGCAGGCCACATCTAGTGATTTAGCTACCATCTTGTTGTTGTTGCTGTTGTTAGGTGCCATCAAGTCGTGTCCGACTCATAACGACTCTCATAGGGTTTTCAATGGCTGATTCAGGATTGCCTTGGGAGTGGGTTGCTATGTCCTTCTCCTGTTTTTGCAGTGCTGGGAACCGAACTCCGCACCTCAGAGACTACAGAGCTGCTCTCTACCAACTGAGCTAAATCCCAGCTCCAGATACAGTCTAGGAGTGTGTAAGTACAGTATGATGTTCACACAAGAACAAGATTGCCCAGTGACTCCTGTGCTATCATTAAGTGACATGCCCTTGTATTTTGGAATTCAGCTGGTGCCTTCATTTTTATGTTTGTTTCTTTGATTTTGGTCGTGACCTCTTTTTTTACTCTCTATAGGGCTGGGATTTAGCTTAGCTGGTAGAGCACCCTCTGCAGTCTCTGAGGTCCTGAGTTCAATTCCCAGCACTGCAAAAATGGGAGAAGGACATGGCAACCCACTCCTGAGGCAATCCCAAAAAACAATCAGCCATTGAAAGCCCTATGAGGGTCACTATGAGTCAGGTATGACTCGAAGGCACCTAACAACAACAACAACAATAGTTTTATGGTGGTGAAGTCACCTCTGCCTTGTCCCTCTAATCCTCCAGTCTAGTTTTCTAATGACATTTGGGGGCACCTTCTCTATTTTGAGGGGATACTGCTAATCCAGCATTTAGGGAGCCATTGAGGAGCTTATTTAATTGTTGATATGAGGTGTTGTCCTCCGTCCTGGCTTTAGGAAGCTGTGGCTCCTGGCAACAACGCAAGAGTCATTTTCTTCCAGGCTTGTTTCTGCAGCCCCTGAAGCATCCCCATTCAAGCAGAGGCTGGCTCTGCCTCCTCCTCTCTCCTATGGTGCTCTTTGAAACCTGTCACTGGCCAGGAGCTGAGCATGTGGCCTTCTGTCTGCTTCTGTATCTTGAGGACAGCACGCTTCTGGAAGGGTTCCGCTCACTGCTTTGAACTTTAGACTCCTTCCTAACCCAGAGAACCAATCGTCTCCCTTTTTAAGCCCAGCTGTGACTTCCCTATGCAATATTTTACCCACCATTGTTGTGTGTCTGGAACAGAGAGGTGGTATCTGGGCACAAGTTCACCAAATCATGTTGCCCAAAAGTCCAGACCTGTCAGAAAACTATGTGTGATGGATGGAGGTTCAGTAAGGCCCGGATGCCAGGCAATCCAGGAACGCTTGAAAGAGTCTCAGGGCCTCCACATTATGATGTTGTTTAAGATGTCAAGTGTGACCACAAGGCATCATTCAAGATCCGTGATTGAGGGAAGAGAAGCACATGTTAAGAAGTGCCTCAGAAGACCTTTCCCCACACCTTATAACAGAGGATAAACCTCAAAAAGAGAATGGTTAGCAATAATGAAAAACAGACATGCCAACTAGTCATTATTCTAAAATCCAGATAGCAGAGCACTAGGTAAACGGCCATATTTCTTTGTCCAGGTCCAGGTCTTTCCAGGAAGGACTGGACAATCTGTGGCAAAACTTTTTCCTTTGCACTTGTTGTTGTTGTTGTGAATAGTTCAGGGATTTGGTTTAGTACTTAGGAGAGTTATAAATCCAAGCATTTTGCTGCTCAAAGCTATCTGTATTCAATAGCTGTCTTTGTAAAAGCAGTGGCCAAAATTCATTGAGAACAGATTTCCAGTACAATCCACTCCTAAAGAGACTAGGAGGAAGCCTTCTCATGAAACATTAATATTCTAGCACTATTGTTTTCGTATGTCTTTGGATGAGTCAGAAAGTGAAAAGGTCAAGAAGGCCAGCTAGGCTGATCTGTGCATCCAAGGGCTCTGCTAGGCCAAGCACTGGAATTACTTGAGCTGTTTATTCTCTTCATTTCTCCTTGGTGGAGAAGGATCCCAGCCAGTCTTCTGAAAGCCAAACCATGGCATCTTCAGCCTGAGATTCTGGAGTTGACCTGTCCTTTAGAAAAGTGTTCCTGGCTCTTGTCCTCAGCATCCATTTGAATTGCCCATAGTCTCCCTGGACTTGAGGTTCAGTCAGAAGAGGCAGAGCTCTACTGTCACGGGCTCTTCCCTGTGCCCCAGGCAGGGAATGCACGTGCTAGGAGAGAAGTAAAGTAGGGGGCTGGAGTGGAGCTCAGTGGTAGAGCACTGGCCTAACTTGTGTGAGGCCCTGAGTTCCACCCCCAGCACCACAAAGAAAATAATGTGAAACCCCTAAAAATTTGCAGGAAGCCAAGACCATTTCTTCTTTGAAATTGAGAGAGACAGTTGCTAATAAGGCTTTTGGATGAAAGCGGAGGTAAAGATGTGCACGGTGATAGGTATGAAGGCGTAGGACGCCACTGGCCTTTACTACCTCAGTCACACAGGCCTGGAGTCACAGACATCTGGTTTGGTTTTCGTTCTGTTTGTTGGTGTTATAAAAATTTTAGTCTGAATTAACTGTAAGTGTTTAATTAACACATAATAGTTGTGTACCTGCATGGAATACAATGTACTATCTGGATACTTCAATACATAGTGTAATGATTCAGTCAGGGTAATTAGCATATCCATCATCTCCGTCATTTATCAATTTTTGTGGTGCCAACATTCCAATTCCTCTTTGCTGCTATTTTGAAATGTCCAGTGCATTGTTATTAACTGTAGTCGCCTAACTGTGTAATGGCACTGCAGAATGTATCCTTCTCAATTGTAACTTTGTACTAGGTGGGCAACTTCACCCCTTGCCCTCTTCCCTTCCTGGTGTCTGGTAGCCATTGCTCTGCTCTCTACCTCTGTGAGTAGATCCCACAGATAAGTGGGATCCTGAAGTAGGTGTGGGCTTATTTGTCTTAATGTCTTTCGTGTTCATCCATGTAGTCACAGATGTCAGGATTTCATTCTTTTTTTTAAAATTAATTAATTAATTTTTTATTTTATTTTATTTTATTTATTTATTTATTTTTTCTTTGCGGTACTAGGGGTTGAACCCAGGGCCTCGCGTTTGCATGCTTTGCAAGTGCTGGGCCACTGAGCTGTACCCTCAGCCCATTTTTTTAGCTTTTGAGACAGGGTATCGCTAAGTTACACAGACTGCCTCAGGTCTTAAACTTGTGATCCTCCTGCCTCCTCCTCCTGAGCCGCTGGGGTTACAGGCGTGTGCCACCACACCCAGCTTTAGGATTTCATCCTTTTTTATGGCTGAATAATATCCTGTTGTGTGTATAAGCCACATTTTCTTCATCCATTCGTCCATTGATGCCCACCTATGTCGATTCCATATCTCGGCTGTTGGGACTAGGGCTGCAGTGAGCACAAGGGTGCAGACAGTGCTTCTTCATACTGGCTTTATTTTATTTGGATCTATACCTACCAGCAGGGTTGCTAGATCATATGGTAGTTCTATTTCTAGTTTTTTGAGGAAACAACTATTTTCCATAATGGCCGTACTAATTTACGTTCACACCAACAGCGTGCAAGGGTTCCCTGTTCTTCACTTTCTGGCCAACACTTTTTTCTTTCTTTTTTTTTTTTTTTTTTTTTTTTTTTTTTTTTTTTTTTTTTTTTTTTTTTTTTTTTTTTTTTTTTTTTTTTTTTTTCTTTCCTTTCCTTTCTTTTTTTTTTTGTACTAAGGGATTGAACCATTCTTTGAGTCAGAGTTTTGCTAAGTTATACAGGCTGCGTCTATCCTTGAACTTTCAATCCTCCTGTTTCGGCCTCCCAAGTTTCTGGAATTACAGCTGTGTGCCAGCTGTGCCTGGCCCACTTTTGTCTTTTTGGTAATAGTAATTCCAACAAGAGTGAGGTAATGATCGGTTTTGACGATTAGTGATGTGGAGCATCTTTTTTCATATACCTGTTTTGCCATTCATATGTCTTCTTTTGGATATGCCTATTCAGTTCTTTTGCCTACTTTTAGATTTGGTTATTTGGGGGGGGTTTGCTATCAAGTTTTATGAATTCCTTATATATTCTGGATATTAACCCCTTGTTAGTATTTGCAAATATTTTCTCCCATTCTGTGTGTTGTCAAACATCTCACAATGGACTCCATGCAAACAATCTCTTAAAAAAAAAAACACCACAAAATTCAGAGCTGGGTGTGGTGTTGCACACTTGTAATCTCAGCACCTGGGAGGCTAAGGCAGGAGGATTGAGGTTTGAGGCCAGCCTCTCTCAGCTACATAGCAAGACCTTGTCTCAAAAACGAACAAATAAACAAGCAGATATAAGGGAGTCTTTCTCATGGTGGGGTAGCATGAGGGTACTTTGGGTACAGGTGTTCCAGATTACCTCACACCTTAGTTTGGCTCAGTTGGTAAAATGCTACTCTGTACTGTCTGAGGGCCTGGGCTCGATCCCCAGCACCCCAAAAATTAGAGAAGGACATGGCAGCCCACTCCCAAAACAATCAGCCATCAAAATCCCCAATGCATAGCAAAGAAGCACTGGCATGGTGCTGGGCATGGCACAGTGTCCAGGAGTGTTTCATCCTGTTGTACATAGGGTCACTATGAGTCAGATCTGACTCTATGACACCTAACAACAACAACAACAACAATAATTAAACAAGTTAGTCTAATTCTAAGCAAACTGAAGAGTACCTATATGGGAAGGTTAATAAAACAGGAATTAAACTTATTTAGAAATATAAGATAGAGCACTTAGGCATTTTGGTGCTGCTTCTATGTCACATAGCATCTCCGGGATAAATTATAAAGGGGCTTCGTGAACATTTTATATTAAATCTAAGGAGGGAGGGGATTCTTCTGGGGCTTGAGAAAAATGGCCCACCAGTTCATGCATTTTCCTTGTCATGTGGCCACCTTCTGGTGGTGGGCAGGGGCAGAGGAAGGATCATTAAGGTAGCAGTAGCAGTGGCCAGTACAGGAAGATGGCAAGCAGATGGACCCCTGGCTGTTAATGCAGCTTGTTAGCAAAGCCTGGCCTGTAATAGGCATTCAGTCTTAGTTATTCCTGGACATCTTTCTGTGTTGCTCGTCCCTCATCTCTTGCTTCGTCAGTAGATATGTTTGGGTACTTACAGGTGAGGGTGGCAGAAAGTGAGTGCCTAACACATTAGGGGATCCGGTAGCAAAGAGTATGAAGGATTATTTTCTTCCATTTCATTTTAATTGTTAAGATTTTTTATGTTGTTGTAAATTGACAAATTTGTAACTGTATATTTATGGAATACAACCTGATGTTATGATATATGTATGCAACGTGGAATGATTAAGTCAAGCTAATTAACCTATCCATCACCACAAATAGTTATCACCTGCCATTTTAAGTTGCAAAAATGGACTGAAGGACCATTGTCCCTCATATGAGATTCTTGGGATCAATTTTGTTTCATAATTCAGAATTATTTTTACCTTAGAAAGATAAGCCATGCGTGGTGGCACATACCTCTGATCCCAGTAACTGGGGAGGCTGAGGCAAGAGATCACAAGTTCAAGGCCAGAGGCAGCCTTGCATAACTTTGCCAGACTGGGTCTCAAAATAAAAAAATGGGCTGGGGTGCAGCTCCGTAGGGGTGTAAAGTATGTGCAAGGCTCTGGGTTCAAGCCCCAAGTACCACAAAACAAAACAAAACAAAACAAAACAGGGTAATATAATGCAAATACTATTATCTCTCACACCCAGTGAGATCTGAACAGATTTCTTATAATCTGTAGAATTAAAATTTCTGTGCCAAAACATGCTTGTTTATGCTAAGTGGAATAAAGAATTTAAATAGCATTCAAGTCAAGTGCAGACATTGAATGCACTTTGGAGTCTAATAACAGCAACAAAAAGAAACTTAAGATTTTCCAAGTTCTAGATTTTAGAACTGTGTATAAGGAATTATGGAACTTAGATGAATCACATCAAGGACTATTTATTGGGCTTTCCTTGGAACCTCCTCAGAATTTATGAGAAAATGTGTGTTTCAAATGTCCAACAAAACAAACGTTTGGTACACAGTCCATTTGTCATTTGAGGACTAACTGTATTAATAAATATAACTGAGGGTCAGATTTTGCGCTGTGGACAAAGCGAATATAAACATATTCCTATTGGGCAGTATGTACTTCCAATAGATGACACCTCTTGGACACGCCTCACCAAACTCTCAGACTTGAGTGTAAATCTTCTCTTTCTTATTTCCCTGGTAATTCTTTTTTTTTTTTTTTTCCCCTCAAAAATAGTTAGTTTGCCCTAGATTTTGTGCTGATGACACTCAGTCTGGAGAGTTGGCAGGTCTTAATCAGGGCAGGCAGATGAGGTGTGGATGCCACAGTGATTTCAGCCTTCTGAGATTTAAGCATTTTTTTTAAAATAGGAAGAATGTTTTCTTTGAATTCATGGAGTGATTCAGACTTAAAATCATGTGACAGAGTTAAAATAGTGGGGATAAAAATCTCAAGGCAGACTCATGGAGTTCAGCTTTTCTTTGAGAGAAACATTTCTGAGCTAACACTGGTATCATAAATTAAGTATTTTTCTTAAACAATGCAGGACCCTGAAATCTATAGGAAAGCCTGAAGTTACATGAAAATCACAAAGTGCTTAAATTGAGAAGCTGTTGCAATGGAAGGCTAGGGTATAAGTCATTTGTAAATGGTTTGTCACTAGGAATTCCAATGGCATAAAGAAATGCTTAATAAACAACTTGTTTTTCAAATCTAGCAACTGTGGAGGTAAGATAACACTATTAACTGTTTTTTAAAGAAAAACCTATCATAATAAAAATACTAAGGAGATTCATTGTATTGTAGGTCAGATGATATCATTGTAAATCTTTTTCCCACATCTGAGAAAATGCAGAAGACAGAGTTATGCTGTCCCTAGAATCTAATGTGATAACAGCCACAAGGCCTGGCTCATGATTTCTTCAACACCCTGCTCATCCCTGTCCCCTGATGTTGTAAGCCGTCTTTGGTGTCTTCAAGGGTCACACTACATAGCCAAATTAAAAGAAATAAATGAAATGGCTTTTCCTGTGTTAGTGGATGCTTTTTTCTTGGATGGCTGCAGATTGTAACATACTACAGAATCCTCTGGCCTCTTTTGACAATTATCTCGCATATTATTAGTGACATTTACTAAAATTCCTTTGAGTTTTGCTATTCGGCTAGGTGCATAGGAATTCTGGCCAGAAATAAGAAAACTAATCATGGTGAAAATATAACCAAAATGGGACAGCAGCACTCAGCTTCCTAACATGTAGGGCAAACAGAGACATTAGTCTTTATTTCTGAATTTTTATCTGGTCCTCCTTCCCCCTCCCCCAACAACAATCAAACCACTTTAAAAATTTAAATTGAAAACCTGCCCAGTCATTCAGTGATGTCAGTGATAAAGGCTGAAGCCTAGTTAGACTGACTCCAAAGTCAGGATAATTTGCTGTAATATTTTTAGAGATTCCTTTTTACCTTTTAATCATCTGTGCCTCTTCCTGCTCCTGTGTGCTCTGGCATCTCTTGGAAAGCACTGTGTTTGCATAGCATGTGCACTTTTTTTCCCCCCTACAATTGTGCAGCACATTCAACATTGCAGTGATTTTCTTTCTTTCTTTCCTTTCTTTCTTTCTTTTTTTCTCTTTACTTAGAACAGAGGTGGAGACCCCAGGGGATTCCAGTACCCACTTGATAGGCTCAGTCTCTCTTAATCAGCCTGTAATGGAGCTAATGGTTGTTTGTCATCCTTGGAGATATAAATTTCCTGGCGGTGGCTCCTGCAGACAGTGCATGAAGTATACTCTGTGTGCCAGCAAGGGCTGATAATCAGCAGAAGGGCAGGGTGCTTCGTTAGCCAGCAGAGCCAGGGCTGCCCGGCTGCCAGCTACAGAACTCGCCTCGCCACTTCTGAGACATGGACAATGCCGGTAGGTAAAACCAGCCTGCATTCTTCATAGCTGCTGGCTTCCTTGCAGTCTGCGTCCTTTGCTGCAGAAGGTTTGCCTATTTGTTGCTCTCGTTCTGCACTTCACTGTTCAAGACTGGGAAGCATGTAAACGTTAACCCCAGTGCATTGTCCACAAGGCAATTAGCATTGCTTTGAAGTTTAGGAATTGGGAACGCAGCTTGTCATGCCACAGTCCCCTTCTTGAAGACTACAGTGCTATTTTATTTAGCTTGCAGAAAGTGTGATGTTGGATCCTTTTGTGCTCAGTACAGTGGGTAAAAATGCCTAGAGTTAGCAACAAAACTATTAATAAGGGATGGCAAAAGGTGGATGGAATTAATGTTAATGAGCCGAACAAACATTTTTTTGAGATTCCAATATGCTGTGTGCAGTAGCATAATAAATTTTGGGTGTGATGCTTTTATCCTCATATTGGGATGAAATGTCAAAAATGTTTCAATATCCTCTGATATTTTTAACTTCAGAATACAGACATTAGTGGCCAATCATGTACCTTTTAAAAATGTATTTATTTCTAATATGTTTACTTGACAGCTAGACAAACATGACTGGAGAAGTATTTTGGTTAATTAAATTTTAATTAATTAATTGAAATGATTAGCATGTAGTTACTTCTCAGGTGGAGCTTTTTTTTTTTTTCCCTTTGCTGTCGTGAACTTTTAGAGGCTGTCCAGTATGGGATTGCTCTGCATTTGGGTGTCATGAATTCTCCCTGCAGAATTCCACCAGCTGTGCTCTGGAATCTCTGTCTCCAGAAACTCATTAGTTCACTCACTCGTCTGGTCTTGGCTGTACAGTGGTTCCTTCAGCGCCCAGAGCTGTCGCAACTTTCCTAAGAGGATGCAATATTTAAGGCACATCTACACCCCAAGACCACCCATTGGTGGTAAAAAAGGAAAGTTAGTTATTTCAGTCTTGGGTGCAGGTAGCATGTTGTTGTTGTTGTTGCTAGGTGCTGTCGAGTCGGTATCCAACTCATAGAGACCCTCTGTACACTAGGGGGGACACTATTTTCAGTGCTTCTCTGTTGTTCATAGGGTTTTCAATGGCAGATTGATTTTTGGGAGGGGGTTGCCAGGTCCTTCTCCCAAGCCTACAGCTTCTGGTGTTCCCAGGCAGTCTCCCATCCAGGTACTAACCAGGCCCGACCCTGCTTAGCTTCCAAGATCTGACGGGATCGGATGCCACAGGGCTATGGCTACAGGCAGGTAGCAAAGGCAGGCAGAAATTTGGAAGGCAGCCTGTTTTGAGTTGTTTGATGAAATCACTTACCAGGAACAAAACTCTATGATGAAAATCATTTTTGTCTTTGGCATTAAAGGCACTGAAATGAATTGGAACAGTATAATATTAGGGATGAAACTAGTGGGTGGTGGAAGAAATAAAAACAAGTATAAGAGGAGTGTGTGTGTGTGTGTGTGTGTGTGTGTATGTGTGTGTGTCTAGTAGTAAGAGTAGTAGGAAGAAGGCTGGATTCATGCATATGCATTATACCCACGTTTTGGTCATGAAACCATGCTCTAGAGCTTGTCATTAAAGCATGTAGGTATGGGATTCTATGACAAGGCACAATTTGCAGATCAGCTGAAAGCTTCTCTAATTACAGCAGTAGAGTGTATAAAAAATAAATAAATAAACTAGTATCCCTAATTTAGCCTCGTTTAAAACTCCTACCACCCACAATTAGTTGTACTGACATCCTGGCAGAATTATCACTTTAATTCAAGTTAATGCCTTTCTTAACTGACTCATATATTTATTTAAAGGCCATTTAAGAAAAGGCAAGGAACAATATACTGCAGCAGCCTTTTTTGCAGGCTTCAAAAATGCGAAAGGTTATTATTTCTTTTTTAGCTAACTATAGCTTTAGGTAATAAGTGCTTGCACAATTCATAGCTATATTTGTTTATGCTATTAAATGCCATTAATAAAATACCTCTGCTCCTGACAACTTTTAAGAATACTTATATACCATGGAGAGGGCCTTTTAAAGTAGCAATTTCTTTATTATTTCCAATTTTAGGTGTAATCCCAGACAGGTATACCTTTGAACAGAATGACAGGCTTTTACATTATGCTATCTGAAAAGTTGAGAAATAGCATCTTTCTTATTCTGGTTTATAAGTGGCAATCAGTGATCACTTTTCATGGTCATTTTTCGATGACATAAGCATCTCTCTTCCAGGAGGGAAATGTAAACATCCATTACACGCATGCACTTCGATAAATTGTATTGACTATCAGGAAGGCGTTTAAGATGTGCTAGTAAGTGGCCAAAGAAACTGAAATGTCTTTAACATTATACCAAGTGGTCCAATTAACTTGGAACACTGTAGTTTCTCCAATTTAATTTCTTTTTTCTTTTATTATTATTATTGTTGTTGCAGTGCTTCGGGGTTGAACCCAGGGCCTCACATGTGCTTTGCAAGTACTCTGCCACTGCGGCTGCACCCCCTAGCCCATTTTTTTATTTTTTACTTTGAGTCAGGGTCTCACTAAGTTGCTCAGGCTTCCTCTGGCCTCCAACTTGTGATCTTCCTGTCTCTGCCTCCCGAGTTGCTGGGATGACAGGCACATGCCCCCACTCCTGGCTCCAATGTAATTGAAATAAAATAATGATGTTGAATATTTGCCTACATTTTTCTATCAGAAATGAGTTTAGGCAGTGGATATCTGAGCCCCACAGTTTAAAGCTGAGTACCAGGCCTGACAATTGGACCATCAGCTTCCTCCTAGAAGGGGTCAGGCCTCCTTCGAAGTGAGGCTTCTGCCTGGGGGCTTGGATAACTGTTAAGCAGAAGCACAGCAATGGGGCCACACCAGCCAAATGCCTTTAACTGATTCAAATCACTCAGAACGACTTGTCAGTGATATTTGTGTGTGGTTTCTGTTGTCAAATTAGGAAAGAGGAGCCACTGAGGATCCTGCCCTTTTGGTGGGCTTTGTGCCTTTCAGCAACTGTGCCTTTGTAAACCTGTGCAGGCTCCCCTTAGCAGCAAAGAACTGACATTCCCGCACTCTTGGAGGAGACATCCCTTCCCCATAATTGCTACCTTAGGTCTTCCTTTAAAAGCTTTTCCTGGAATAACAATAAAATATTTATCAAACTGTGTGTGTGGAATATGTCAGGGCAATTTCAGCGATACCTACCCTTTTCTTCTTCTTCCTATAGCTGTTTCTTCTTAGAAGTTTTAGACTGACTTAGATAGATGGTTCTTTATAATTACTAACCTGAGATCATAATGACCGTCCAAGTCACTGCGCCAGCACCTTTGTGTCCCTCTGCCCCTTCTCCCCTTCACCAAGAGGTTCTCAGGGATGAGCTGTGAAAAGAGATATTGAGACAATGCTGATTAGCAGTGTGCAATGATTATCTGAAACACAATGTTTTGAAATGCTATTCCATGCTCTAGAGCAGAGTACCGTGAAAAGTTCTGCAGCATTTATTGGACTCATTCCTTGTTTGAAATCAAGGTATTTTGGTTACCTTGTGTGGATCATAAAAGCTGCCATCAGGGAGACAGGAGGTTGCAGCTGCAAGAGCACCCGGTTGTCTTAAGTGAATGCTAGCTATATGAGCTGCCATCCCCGTGACCGTGAACAATTGATCTAAACTCCATGTGCATTAACTTTTCATCTCTAAGTGATAACAATAATTGTACCCATCTCACAGAGTTGTTATGAAGAGAAAAGAAGATAATACATGAATAGCTTTAGCTCCAATGGCTGGCACATGGTAATATTCAATGGATGCTGACTGTGTAGACAACCATCAAAACATGGAAGTGGGATCCTTTATGAACACATATATGCTGTGGCGGGATGGCTCTGGAAACTGGGTAGATGATGGTGTGGAAAAGTGAGGAGTTACAAGCAAATCGAGCAGTCAAGTGGCTGCCTGAGAGTATAATTGGAAAGTGCCTTGGGTGGTGCAACGGGAATGGGATTGAGCGGTGACTGGACATGCATCAGTAGAGCGTGGTGAGTGGATACATAAGCAGGGAGAACTAGACTAGGCAAAAGAGACCTTTGAGACTTCCAGTTTGAGATTCTAAGACAATAGTCCTGCACTATGGAACACAAACTGAGTTTTATGGGAAAGAAAATAAGTCCCATTTTGGAATTGTTGGATTTGAAATGCTTTCTATGTTGCTCACTAGCCATAGTAGCTGTTCACTAATGTCTTTTTATTGCACTGAAATGTATATACGTACACACACACACACAGAGATGAAATTTCTTGCTGACCATGTATTCACGATAAGGTGGGGTGGTTTGTTTGCTCTGGATTTTTACCCCAGTTAAAATCATTTCTGTTTAACTGGGTGCAGTGGCGCACTCCTGTAATCCCAGCAACTTGGGAAGCAGAGGCAGGAGGATCACAAGTTCGAGACCAGAGGCAGTCTGCATAATTTAGCAAGACCCTGTCTCAAAAAAGTAAAAAAAAAAGGGGGGGCTAGAGGTGTAGCTCAGTGGTACAGCACTTGCAAAATATGCAAGCATGAGGCCCTGGGTTCAACCTCCGTACCACAAAAAAAGAATTTCTATTTTACATATGCTTTGTTTACTTCAGCCCACTAAACCCTACGACAGTTAATGCTTTCCTTCAGCCTGTGGCAGATCTCATGTGATGGTGTAGAGAAAGAGACTTTCAAATGCTTCATCTTTTCAACACAGATGGAAATAAGGCCAGGCCCAGAGAAAATGCCCCTAAGCACTGAAATAATTTGGGTAAAGGCTGGCTGTTCCATAAGAAAATGTAAGCACAAAGATGTAGCGCTTCAAACAGGTTTGAAACTAACGGGAGAAGCTACCCGAGCAGCCTAGGCTGTCACACCCAACTTTCTGAACAACCAAAGATAGTAGTTCAGGAGAAGGGTTACCTAAGGAAGCCGACTTCTCCTGGGATTTAACATGTCTTGAAAGAGGATGCTTCCTATAACAGTTGACTTTCTTTGCAAATTATTTGGTACATACTTAATCTTCTTCCTTGAATCCCTTGCTTTGGTAATATCTTGGTCTTATTACCTATAATTTTGTTAACCATGATATTTTTTAGAGATATAACATGTTATATACATACATCAATAATACATACATAATATGTACACCAGCATTTGCATGTGTATAGTTTCAATTCTGTGTGTGAATTCTTTGGTTGGAAGGTTATCAGTCTTAATGTTGTTGTTGTTAGGTGCCGTGGAGTTAGTATCCAACTCACAGCGACCCTACATACAACACGCAAAACACTATTGTCAGTGCTTCTCTGCTATTCATAGGGTTTTCAAAGGCAGATTGGTTTTTGGGAGTGGGTTGCCAGGTCCGTCTCCCAAGGCTACAGCACCTGGTGTTCTCAGGTGGTCTCCCATCCAAGTACTAACGAGGCCCGACCTTCCTTAACTTCTGAGATCTGATGGGATTGGATGCCACAGTGGTACGGCTGCAAGCAGTCTTAATGTAGGGGAATGTAGTATTGCTAGTTCTTCTAACAAACTTAGTAATAAGTTAGAGCAAAATTTCTTTTTAATTAAAAAAGAAGTTTATTCTTATTCTCTCAGACATCCTTTACATTTGTTATTGAATGTTTTAGTTTCCTTGGTTTTCATTTGTTTTTTTAGCATTGGGTCCAAATTCAGAGCCTTATGCTTGTTATATAAGCACTCTGCCACTAAACTAAATGCCTAACTCCTTATTCAAACATTTTGTTAACTATGAAACAAATAGTTAACAATATAACTGGGTGTAGTGGTGCACATGTAGTCCCAGTACTTGGGAGGCTGAGGCAGGAGGATCCAAATGAGTTCAAGGCCAGTCTGGGCTACATAGTAAGTTCCAGGACAGCCTAGGCTACACAGCAAGACCCTGTCTCAAATCAAACAAACACACAAAAAACCAGTATATGTTCCTGAATTTATTATAAAGACCATTCTGCTGTGTTAGCATTTTATGATTCATGAAATAAATGTTTTTAGAGCACCTGGGATTCATGTAGAGATATTTTTTTAGTAAAAGATTAGTATTTGATAAACTGTTTGTGGATCTCTGTTTTCAAAACACTAATATTATTGTTAAAAGCACTGTTCTTTAAAACAGAAATGTCAAAAGTAAAAATAGCTTTATGTTGAAAAATAAAAGTGCCTAAAGGGAGCACTAAGTTTTCTTCCTAGTTTTAACTCTAGTTGCAGACTGGTTTTGACTTCTTGAGAATAAATTGACAGACTTGGCTCAAGAGTGAGTCAAAACCAAGTCATTATTTCAGAAACATAGTTGTTGTTTTCTGATCATTGGAATTTGCTCTCAGTGATATTTTTCTTGGCACCCAGCAGCAAAATAAATTCTGATTTTTCTATACATCCACAAGAGGAAGTAGGAATTGTTGTCAAATGGCTTTGGTCAAGAACAATTGGAAAAAATATGCAAAACCAATGAGAATGAATTTTGGTGACAGAAAGGGGAAATCAATAAGCTAACGTTTTCAAAACTATATACCATTTTATATTAATTCTGTAGAATATTAATTATCTCCCTCACATGCACACATGAAGAGTTTTGAGTTCCAGCAATTTGCTGAATTGTTGAGTTGAATAGCATTAAATAGATTCGTTAGCATGTTAAACACATGCTCATAGAATTAGCATATAATTCCTCATCTGTGCTAATATTTGTTGGCAATTCCTAATATCGAATAAGAAATGCAGAATTTCCCAGCCATATTAACCACACTTCTGCAGGGGATACCTAGTTATAAGTAGATATACAAATTTGGGAATTACTATTAAAAATCCCATCATGTGCATTTTTGCTTTCCATTTTCACCTTAGCCTTCCTCTCCTACATTCTTCTCAACTCTGTTTCCTCACATAGGAAGTCATTTTTGGTAATTAGGAAACTCTTTGCTTCCATAAATATCATTGCTTGATTATTTAGAAATTTAATATCTGTGTTGTCTATGTCTGGGCTTTTTCTCCTTAGTCCTTATTGCTAGCTTTGGGGCATTTCTTTGCTCATTAGCATCACCATCTGATGAAGTAAAGAAGGAAAGAGAGCCAGGACTTCAACCTACTTTGGATAGGAGTGGAATTCAATTACAAACATAAAACTGAGAGTAATGCACATATTTTATTTATCCAAAGTTAACATTTCAAATGAATTATTAAAAATTGATGATATGAGATTTTATATGTCAAAAGGCATTTTCAAAGTTCCATTTTTGTAACTCAGGCACCAGGAGAAATATATACGAGGAACAAAGGCAAATCATAATGTTACATGTCTTGAAAGGAATGAAGCTTACTTTTTGTGAATGCCTCCTATGTTCTAGGTACCAAGTTAAGTATTTTATATATATTACATCATTGATAATTGCAATCACTCTGTAAATCTTGTTTTCCCCAAGTTACACATGAAGAAACTGAGCTCACCCAGTAAGTGTTGATTTATAAAAAATCCCAAAACTATAAAGTGTTGGGAATATAACCATAGCAAAATTCAAGCCAGCCTTTTCCAGTAGTCATATTGCTTCAAGAGTGGAAATTCTTGGTCTTTGTTCTTCCATAGCACTGAGTACGGTAGCTGAACTGTGCTGTTGTTAGGTGCCATCGAGTTGGGTCCAAGTTGTGGCGACCCTACGAACAGCAGAAGGAAACACTACCCAACACTGTGCCATGCTTGGCACTATGTCAGTGCTTCTCTTTTATCCGTAGGGTTTTTAATGGCTGATTGCTTTTTTGGAGTGGACTGTAAGGCCCTTCTCCTAAGCTTACAGCACCCAGTATTCCCAGGTGGTCTCCCATCTAAGGACTAAGCAGACCCAACTCTGCTTAGCTTCGGAGATCAGGTGGCATTGGATGCCAGAGTGGTATGGCTGCAGACATGTGAGCTGTAGTAAGCATAAGATAAATATTTTTAAGTTAAATGTGCCATTTAATTAATTTGGAGCAATTTTTCCAAAAGGAAATTTATTTTGAAATAGCAGTGTCAAAGATGATCCCATCATACATTTGAGTACTCCATTGCATAGAAGTCAGTACATGGGGAAGAAAAAATGCAAGCTGGGCATGGTGTTGCCTACCTGTAATCTCAGTATTCAGGAGATGGAGGCAGGAGACTAGGTGCCAGAGCAAGCCTGTGTTTTAATATACACACACATAAAGTAATGAGGGAGAAGGACCTGACAACCCACTTCCAAAAATCAATCCACCACTGAAAACCCTATGAATAGCAGAGAAGCACTGACAGTAGTGTTTCACCTATTGTACGTAGGGTCGCTGTGTGTTGGATACCGACTTGATGGCACCTAACAACAACAACAACATAGTTATGAAGTATTTGTTTCATAAACATTCCTACATTTATGACAATTTACAAAATAGAAGGCTTTTTGATAGGGTCCATTTGTGGAATCTGATACCATTGCAAAAAATCTTTCAAATTTTTATTGAACAGTGTGATAATATTAGTCATGAACAGAAATTATGAAAAAGGCCCTCCAAAAGTTTCATTAATATTTAAATAAAATGTAGACACAACTTTCTGGAATATAGAAGAAATTTTACCCTTTCTCTTATCTTCTTCCAGGGAAATTACGGTTAGAGAGGAGATCACAGAGTAGCAATACAATTGTCTTGCTAAACTATATGTGGGCAGGTTTTCCTACCATTTGGTATAAAGTAGCTGCAGAATTGTGTTTTATTGGTAGCTCTTTTATTATATTTTGAAAAGATCATTCCCCGATATTGAGCTATCACCCAAAAATTACATTGTGAATTTCCTCACATAAACCAATTTGTTAAAAATATTTAATCCTCTAATTTTGTCTAGTGACTAAAATGATGCCTTATGACTGGACTTCAGAATGATGATTTCCATTCTTAGACCTGAATTATTCAGTTCCCAGAAGTTTTTACACCTCAACAGGTGTGAAGTTCAAATCCTAATATTCGTTGCTATTAGTAACTGACTGTAATTGCCTTGCTCACCTCTATCTTCTGTGGTCTCCGCTGTATCCTCTGCTTCCACCAATCTGTTCTGTTTTCTCTTCTGTACATGCAAAACATGAGTGTTCCTCACCTTTGTTCTTGCTGCTCTTCCCACCTAGAATGCCTTCCCTTCCTCCCCATTCCATCATTCCTGCCTCATGCATGCAGGAAACCTTTCCTGGTCACCTACTCTGGGGTAGACAATGTGCTAGTCAATGTGGATATGAGAGTAAGACAGAGCTTCTGTCTTCATGGACCCTTCTTTTTTTTAGTAAAGAAAGAAAAAGCTAATGAATACCCAAAATGCTTAGTGTTGTTAGTGTTGTAAAATTAATAAATGGATACAGGTCAAGTATCCCTTGTCTAAAATGTTTGGAAACAGAAGTATTTCCAGTTTGGGGCTTTTTTCTGGTTTTGAAATATTGTTGTTATTATCAGGTGCTGTTGAGTCAGTTTCCAACTCATTGTGACCTTATGTATAACAGACTAAACACTATTGTCATGCTTCTCTGCTATTCATAGGGCTTTCAATGGTGGACTGATTTGGGGGAGTGGGTTGTAGCATATACATAATGGGAGTGATCCCAGGTCTAAACTTGAAATTCATTTATGTCTCATAAATTCTTACACACTGCCAAGGTTTGGATCTTAAAGGTGCCCCAAAGGATTATCTTTTGGAGTTGTGGTCCCCAAGGAGGCACTATTGTAAGGTTATGGAAACGTTAGGAGGTGGGGGTCTAGCAGTAGAGCTTTAGATTATTGGGGGCATGCCATGAAAGTGGATTGTGGAAACTTGGTTTTCTTCCCCTCTCCCCCCATTTCCTGGATATTAAGTGAGAGGTTTTTCCCATCACAGATGTTCCCATCATGATGGCTACTACAGTTTCAAAGCCACAGGGCCAAGTGATCACGTACCCAAATGTCCAAATTTGTGAGCCAAAACAAACCTTCTCTCTTCATGAGTTGATTATCTCAGGCATTTGCTGTACTGATGGAATGCTGATTAACATATGCACATACTTTGAAGGAAGTTTGTACAGTAATTTTAGCATACCTGTGTTTTGACTACAACTCATGACATGAGGTCAGGCATGGAATTTTCCACGGGTAGCATCATGTTAGTGGGCTGGGATTTAGCTCAATTGGTAGAGCGCTGCGCTGCAATCTCTGAGGTCCCAAGTTCAATTCCCAGCACCACAAAAATGGGAAAAGGGCCTGGCAATCCACTCCCAAGGCAATCCTGAAACAGTCAGCCATTGAAAACCCTATGAGGGTCGCTGTGAGTCGGATACGGACTCGATGGCACGTAACAACAACAACAACAGCATTGTGTTGGCACTCAAAAAGTTTTCAATTTGAGATCATTACAAACTTCATATTTTCTCATTGTTGTTTTTGTTAGGTGCCATCAAGTTGGTATCCAACTCATAGCGACCCTACGTACAACAGGCGAAACACTTTATCAGTGCTTCTCTGCTATTCATAGGGTTTTCAGTGGTGGATTGGTCTTTGAGAGCAGTTTGCTGGGTCTGTCTCCCAAGCTATAGCACCTGGTGTTCCCGGGCGGTTTCCCATCCAAGTACTAACCAGGCCCAGCCCTGCTTAGCTTCCGAGATCTGATGGGATAGTATGCCACAGTGCTATGGCTGCAGGCATTTTCTCATTAAGGATGCTCAACCTTTATTTGGTAACAAGTGAGGTTAAGGACTACTTTAAATGTGGCTATCAGGGAACTCTTCTGAGCTGTTGGCGTGCTGGCCGAGACCTGAGGAATAAAAAGGAATCAGACATGTGAAAGCCAGGGAATGGTTGACAAACACACAAGCCCTCAGGGAGGAAACTAATGGGGATGTCTGGGCAACAAAAATCAAGGCCAGTGTTGCCAGGGACTGATTAGGACCATGAGAGATAGCACCCAGTGAAGGTGAAGGGCCTCATGCCAATCATCAGGAGTCCTGAGGTTTGGCCTCTATTCTACCAGCTCTCAGGAGCCTTTGAAGTGTTTTAGGCAGAGACTTGACATGATCATAACTTGTGGTTTCAAGGCATGGCAAGACTGGGAAGAGTGGGTTGCCGAAGGCCAAGAATAGAAGCTCCGAAGATGACATCCATGCAGAGAGCTGTTGATGGAGGGGGGCGTGGTGACAGCGGCAGAGAGAACTTCCTGAGACCTCAGCCACATACCCCTGCATGTGAGATCTTCCTGACTGGTCTCTGAGCTCTGGTTTCTCTCAGGCCCCTGGTGGCAGCCACCACCCCATTTTGTACTTTGTAGTCTGAGATCACCTTCCATTTGACTCTTTCTTTCCCAAGCAGACTGAAAAATCTTTAGGGCGGATGCCACATCAGAGTCGTTATTTGTGTCTTCCAAAGAGGTAGTGTTATTGCTCTCAACTCCAGCTATCTGTTCAAGTCACTTGTAAATCTTTATAAAAATCCCAGCCTCCGAGCCCCACCCTCGATAAATGTAGTCAGAGTCTCTGCAATGGAATCCAAATGTTGGTTTTTGCGTTAAAGCTCCCTGTGATATTATAGTGGGGTAACTAGTGTGAGAACCACAATTGCAGTCCTGTCTGTCTGTCTGTCTGCCTGCCTCATCTTCCTCCCTCCTTCCCCTCACAATGAGCTTGAGATCCAGCTGAGAACTTGTGCTTTGGAATCGCCGGCTTCCAGGTGAAACGAGAGGCCGAGAGAGTGAACGAGACCCCCAAGGAAATGGCTGACAGAAAATAACAGAGTTAGAAGAATTGCTTCTGGGTGGCACAGCAGTACAAGAAATAAAGTAAAATTCCAGTAAAGAGTAAATTATAGGCTTTCTGTAATCCATCCCTTTGGAGTCCATAGACCTGATCAAAGGTGGCAGTGACAGAGATATTTGGTCACCTGCTTCCTAATCAGGAAGGCAGTTGTTTCCTGTCATGTCTCCCAAGCAGATTAAATGTGAAGAGTGAAGATTCACAGCAGTAGCAAAAGTTGTTTCAGGTGAGACTCTACCTGGGAATTTTAACTAATAAGAG
Organism: Pedetes capensis; assembly: GCA_007922755.1. Taxonomy (NCBI): domain Eukaryota; kingdom Metazoa; phylum Chordata; class Mammalia; order Rodentia; family Pedetidae; genus Pedetes; species Pedetes capensis. The sequence goes on along the minus strand of VMDO01000360.1, from coordinate 157,426 downwards.
ATGCTAAACACTACTTGTCAAGTTTTAGATCATAGTAGATGTACAATATTAGGCCCCCCAAAAACACTGCTGTGGTTTAATCACCACTAACCATATATATGGGCTGGATTTAGCTCAGTTGGTAGAGCACCGCTCTGCAGTTTCTGAGGTCCTGGGTTCAATTCCCAGCACTGCAAAAATGGAAGAAGGATGTGGCAATCCATTCCCAAGGCAATCCCAAAACAATCAGCCATTGAAAACCCTATGAGAGTCTCTATGAGTCAGACATGACTTGACAGCACCTAACAATAACCAATAACAACTGTTTATATGTATTAAGTACCTGGATCAGAGCCACCATTAGATATGATGTTGTATTTGCTATATCTGTGTGACTTACCACAGACACACTGCTTTTTGGTAACAGAGATGCCTATTCCACCTTATACTTCCCCCTCTAGACACAGGCACACACACACACATACACACATGCATGCACACATTCACACATACCAGAATGTCTCAGAACACCTTGAACTGACAGTGACCTTAACTATTAAATCACAGAGCTGTTTTGAGAACTTTTTTTTTTCTGGTATTTTGGCTAATAAATGATACTTTTTACAACAAGCTTAATACATACCTTCTAATGGAAACAATATAATTGAATAAAATCAATTTTTCAGAATATTTAGCTTATCGATCCCAAATGGTCATGAAGGTCCCTTGAGAAATTATAAATGACAAGAGTTTTTTTAACTGAATGTTTGTGGGAATGAAGCATCTAGCCTTGGGAGGAGCCCCATGGGTTGGCAGAGGAGGCCTCGGGCCCCTTGACCTGCTTGGGCACCAATGTGCCTCCCAGGCAAACTCACAGTCCCTCCAGTTCCAGCTCTCACCATTCCCCAACCTCAACCCTCACTTGCATGCCCCCACTGCCATCTGAGAAAGCCTGCTGGGTCACACACAGCTCTTGTAAGCCACCTGCTGAATGAATGTCTAGACAGACATTCTCTAGACAGAATGAATATCTGCATCCTTCCCCACCCCCACTGGACACGTGTCTGGTGTACTGTAGTGCTTGCTCATGGGTCTGGCCACATTCACCTCAAGAACAAGGCCATCTCTCCCTGAGTCCTCCTAGTGCAACTCCTGGCAAAGAAGAAAAATGAGTAAGAGGCAGATGAAGACTTCAGCTGAAGTAAAACCTGAGATGTGTCTTTTCTTGTGGCTATTACTTACATAGAACTATGAATTAATTTTCAGTGGCAATTGAGGATGTGTCCATATACCACTTAGTACAGTGGCTCTTATACTGGGGAGCCTACCAGAATCACTTAAAAATTAGAACCTACTTGTATATCTGCCTAACTATATCTGTCTACCTGCCTACCTACTCACCTATGTCTGTCTGTGTCCATCCATCCATCCATCCATCCATCCATCCATCTATCTACCTATCCATCCAAACATCGATCTATCCATCTATTGAAAGAGCTGTCTTAGCCTCACATCAGACCCATTAATTCAAAACCCCCATGGGAGACAGAGGTAGCTGTATTTTTTTATTTCTCACTATGTATAGCTCAAGCTGGGCTGGGATTTAGCTCAGTTGGTAGAGCACTGCGCTGCAGTCTCTGAGGTCCCGTGTTCAATTCCTAGCACTGCAAAAGTGGGAGAAGGATGTGGCAATCCACTCCCAAAGGCAATCCTGAAACCATCAGCCATTGAAAACCCTATAAGGGTCGCTATAAGTCAGACCTGACTCAAAGGTACCTAACAGTAACAACATATAGCTCAAGCTGGCCTCAAACTTGTAATCCTCCTGCTTCAGCCTCCCAAGTGCACGACCACACCTGGCTAAGTTTTTTAAAGTGTTTCTTGGATGATTCCACTGCACACCCCTGATGAGACCCATTATTAATCTAAAGGACATATAATAAAACCATTCAAAGTAGGTTTCTACTTCTTTGTGTGTATATTAAGATACAAGGTGGTTGCAGTGTGAAAGCACGTTATTATTAGTGCCATAATGATCTTGCACCATGTACAAAGATGTTCTGATATATCTTACTAGAGGCCTGCATTGACCTGAAATGAAGAAGCCTCTCTCACCAAGATCATTGCAGTGGGAGTGGAACAAGAAATCACCACAAGAATCCTGTATTCAATTGCTTCACATATGAGGTTCTGTGTCATTAACTGAGTCTTGTGTAAAAATCTGTCCACCCAGCTTGCCTTTAATTTATCACCAGCTGCATGCCTGTTTCTATTTCATACACCTCGGTATCATTTTCTTAATAATGGAAATTTGGCAACCATCCATTTTTAAAAGCAGTTTAATATAGGGCATTTTTAAAGAAGGAGATAAAAAGAAAGACTGTCCATCCTGACCTTTGAGAATGGTCAATGGGGTTATCAAGTGTGAAAATATCTTTGGTTTCCTACAGGACTTCGGCCTTCAGGGTGCTCATCTTGCTTGCCTGTGGTACTTGCAGAACAGACAGCAATAGGTGGAGGAGCCAATTTATTTGCTCAAATAATAAGCATTTTACAACACTCATTAACCTAAGGTCATTTTTTTTTAAATTAAGGAAGTTCAAAGACATTTGTTTAAATAACTGTGTGACTATGAAGATAGCCGAAAAAAGCCAGAGAGTTGAAAATTAAAGCCAACTTTGTCTTTAAACTCCAGACCTTGTGGAAAACCAGGAGCTCTGTAGCATACATTTAGAGTGAGGCACCATCTCTAGCTTTTACATTTCCTGGCTTGTGTCAATTTTTTTTATCACAGTCCTAAAGCTCTGTAAACAAAGGTGTCTCTTACACTAACAGATATGGGCATTGTCCTTTGCCATCTCAAGGAAGATTTTCATAGAACATCAAAAATATTAAAAACTCCTAATATACCTTTGGGTGCCTGGGTTATTTTATAACAAAATCAAGTCCCCTCCCACTATGTTTTAAATACAGGCGTAGAAATAAATGAAGTTTTCAAAATGCAGTACATGCTTCTACAATATCCCTTTCATCTTCAAAAATGCTTACAAATATAGCTCCTTTCTCGCAGTTCTACAGTGAATTATATAAACACTTCAAACCATCAGTTCTGCTTTTACAGATATGAAACTAAGACAGAGCAGATTATTTCTTTTTTTCAGAGAGCACCCTCCTGCACAGCTTAACTGCACATGGAAAATGTTGCCCTGACATAGAAAATGCATGTCCAGTTGAGTATGTGCTTGGCCATTTGCCAGCCCAAGAGGCATGGCCATGCCAAATCAGATTCCAATTGACTTTTATACAGAAAGAAAGCCAAACACAATTTATTTTGCATTGCAGGCAATATTGTTTTTTAGGGAAATGAGGTTATATTTGTCCTGGCCACAAAGGCTGTCTCAGAGGAGGACAGGCAAATGGCTTTGGTCTTAGTGTCCATGGAACACAACTACCTCTTGAAATTGCCAATACTAGAATATGCAATTAGGTGCTCAAGAACTGAGAATCAACTGGAAATTCCAATAGAGTCTCTTTCAATGGGGGGGTCCATGCGTATAAAGGGTATGTGTATATATATATATGGCAGATGGGCAGCGGGCAAGGGAACAGTATAAACCTTTAGGCAAAGACCAGAGTGGGAAAATGAGGGAGGAAAGCCCTAGAATTTTCATAATGGGGGTTGACCATGGTGATCCAGTCTCAGAGGAAGGACTGAGCTATTGGGTAGGGATTTTGACAAATTAGAGACAGAGGCCAAGGTCTAGTTTATGAACAGGTCAATGGTAGACCTTGGGAGGACCCCAACAGTTTTATTCTAGCTCATTCAATTTAGTGTGAGTCAGCAGCAAAGCAAGCTCCGAGGGCAAGTCCAAGTTCCTATGCACCCCTGGACCTTGTGGGCCCCCTCAATGGTGGTTCCTTACTATAGTTCCTCCTCTCCCTTTGCAGCAGCGCAGGAGCGAGTAAGCCAGCCACTACAAGGAAGCCCACCCCGCCAGCCACCAACACGTTCATTTCTGTTTTGCATGAGAATCATTCTTAAATTGCAACTCCTTCTTATATTTAGTCACATTGACTTGCTTTCTCAAGCTGAACATTACTCTCACACTTGGAATAGTGTGGAATGATCCAAAGACACTAGGCTTGGAGTCAGAAAAGGATGCAATTCCTGGCTGAGCCTCTGGGACTTGCTGGCCTGGGGCCTTGGGCTTTCCCCATCTGCAATGTAGTGTTGATTGTACTTGGCTCTAGTAATACGTGGAACATAACAGCAGAATCACTTACCACCTACAGGCATTTGAAGTCTTTATCGATATTAACCCATTTCCTCCTCCTCGCAGTGGACTCTCAAGGAGTTCTAGAGACCCTGTGCAGCTTGCTGTGACTCCTGAGGTGCCACCTCCTCCTCCCCTCCTCGGTCCCCAGCTCAGGTCTCCGTCTGCTGCTGTTCAAGCCCTTGCTTCTGGCCGCTCTCTCTTCCTCCTTTGCATCAGCTGTGTTCTTCTCTTCTGTGGTTGGAGAAAGCAGATAATGAATATTGTTATCCTTCCGTGCCCATTATCAGTCCACAGACCCCGATGAGGGCCTGGGTAGTTTCCCGGTGGTTCTCGCACAAGGGCTGGAGCTTGTGTATTTCTTACATTTATTTGGACTAAGTCACAGTTTGGGCTGGATTTTAGCTCAGTTGGTAGAGTGCTGCTCTGTGCTCTCTGAGGCCCTGGGTTCAATCGCCAGCACTGTAAAAATGGGAGGAATACCTGTCAGCCCACTCCCAAAACAATCCTGAAACAACCAGCCATTGAAAACCCTATGAATAGCAGAGAAGCCCTGACACAGTGCTGGGCATGGCACAGTGTTGGGCAGTGTTTCGTTCTGTTGTGTATAGGGTTGCTATGAATCGTACCCAACTGGACAGCACCTAACAACAATAACAACAAGTCACAGTTTGGTATATTTCCTAGTTCTTGGTATAACTGAACTAGACAGCAAGGTAAATATTTTAATGTTACCTCTTCATTCTACTTAGAAATCTTCAGTGATTCTGCCCATTCACTTAGGATATAACTAAAGCTCAAGGTCTGTTGTCAGCCTGCTCTCTCTTATGTCCCCAATATTATCACTGTCCCAAGTAGCACAGTCCTGGGCCCTGGCATCTCAGACCCTTCTTCTCACCCCAAGTCCTGTGTGTTCTTGATGTTTTGCTTTGTTCCACGCCATTCTCCTTACCTGCACTCAGTCTCTCCTCCTAGCAGGGAATAGCTCGGGGCAAAGCCATCTTCCCCTTGGTTTCCTTAAGTCTTAGCCTGGTATGTGGCACACAGTAAGCACTGAAGACATGCTGGCCGACTCTCCGCTTGTTGCCATTGTTACCAAGCTGCAAAATGTTCTGTAGAGCACAATGATGTATTTATACCATCTCATTACACAGATGTAAAACACATTTAAGGAGAAAAGAAACACAGTGGAAAGCAAAGGTGCAAAAGGCAGCTTAACGATATTGGTAAAACCCTTACCCATCCAGAAATAGTTCCTTTGAAGCTTGATACGTTTTTTCTGTTTGACTGACAATAAACCAAATTTAGAATGTTAAAATGTACATTTTTGTGGAGATTCCTTGCAGGGGAAGATAGAATATGTAATAATTTTAGTAGCAAGCGTGTTAAATTTGATTATCTCATGAAGAAGGAAGTGCCATTCCCCTAAAATAATGTTGTCAAGGGGAATTTGATTGTATCTAAGGAATAAGACTTAGGAAACCTAGCAAGAAATTGAGGAGGAGAAAGGATCCCACCCCTCAATCTGAAAAAGGCTCAGTCTAGTGGCACTGTTTATCTATTTTCTTTGAGTATGTCAAATACTTTCCCTAGAAAATATTTTTCAAAATACTAAAAATGTATCAGTAGGCTTGAAAACTCTCCCTTGCTCTCAATATATGGAGAAGAAAGAAACTTTAACCGTAACACCCAAATGAGGAAAGAGAGAATAATTCTGAGCCATTGTGAAAATCAGTTAATATGAATAGAACATATCAAGTTGACTTTATATTTTAGAAACAGTTTCTGTGTGCATAGAGCAATGTCTGGAAAGAGTGTGTCTTGAGCTATTAGCAGTTTTCAGTCCCTGGGAAATGAAAGAAGAATTTTTATATTTTACTTTCTATTTTTCTATTTTTATACTATGCAGGCATGTCCTGTTTTAGATGTTTAAAAAGCCAATAAATTGTCTTTTAGTCAGTTAACTTGAAGGCAGCACATGTTATATTGACTTACCATGTACAATGCATAATATTCTACATAGTATCTGCCGTGTCTTACCCTGTCCAATAGACAATATCCATAGTCAATCACAGTATACATCAGAGGCCTCCTGTGATAACATGCTAATGCCAGGAGGCCCAATCCCAGAGAAACAGGTTAAAGCATTTGAAGGCCTTGTCTTCCCACTCACTCTCCATTCTGCCCCCATGTAAGTTGTCCCTGAGTAACTTATTCTTGTATCAATCAGAACTAGCCATGAAATCTTACTAATTCCAATGATAAAGACTCTGCCATAAGGATTAATTAGTATTCACCTTCAATAGTACCACAACATGAACATTTTAACCAGATTTTCTCCTGCCTTCCTGAATTAAAGGTAGACTTGAGACTTAGCAGGTAAAATAAGCAATACGGGAAGGCTTGGGTAAATACGCTTGAGTAAATAAAGATTTGACCAGGGAGATGAAGCTGAGTATGTCAGTGCACCTACAAGCTGAGTACAGTAGCAAAAATGAGAGATAGAGACCACAGTGAAGAGCTGAAAAATGTGGTAATGAACCAGGAGTCAAGGAACACCATAGGCACAAACGTATTACTGTTCCCCTGATATCCTTTAGGAATATTTGCTGAATGCATCATGTGTCTCATGTTCAAACTGTGGTCATGTGGGGCTGGAGTGTAGCTTGGTGGTAGACCACTGGCATAGCAAGCATGAGGCCCTGGGAGTTTGATCCCCAGTAGTGTGCATGCACACACACACATCACACACAGTCATGTGTACATACAACAGAATTGCAAAATTTCTGTGTCAGAATTGTTTATAGTGAGATATAGCAAAGTTTTAGGTAGTGACTCAGAATTTAAACTATATTGCTACCTGGACAGTTCATTTAAATAATAAACTTATCAAATAAGTCTATGCTACATGATAATTTCAGTGTTACTTTGTGTAGTACGTCCTCAATAGATTTCATTTCTCTAGTGACTGTGAAGTTTGCAACTATCAAAAATGACTAGATGCAGTGTATTGACTTGAATTGGTTCAAAACACCTTTTTCCCATTTCCTTTGATGTATCACAAATTTAGAATATACTTGAGGTGAAGGATCATATTTTACAATTGTGAATTGGGTACCTACTGGGTGGGGCAATCTGAGAGCAGAGTATATAGCAGTGATAAAAAATATCAAGTCCTGCTTCTAAGGAGCTTATATTCTATTAGGACTAAAAGACAATAAACAGGTAAATAAATAAATACATAATGGAGTGCCAGGAAGTGTAAGACCCCTGAAAGAAAAGTAAAATGGCATAGTCAGGCAAGGATGATGGAAGTGCTATTTTAGATGTAGTTGTTCTCTGCTTATTGATGGTTTTGCTTTCCATGGTTTTAGTTAACTGTCACCTAACAACTGTGGCCTGAAAATATTACACAGAAAATTCCAGAAATAAACAGTTTATAAATTTAAAAATGGCACACAGTTCTGAGGAGCATGATGAAATCTCACATTGTCCTGTGCCATCTAGCCTAGGACATGAATCATCCCTTTGTCCAGTGTATCCACACTATATATGCTACTCACCTGTTAGCAACTTAGCTGTCTGGGTTATCAGATCAAATGGGTCATTGTAGAACTTAATATTCAAGTAATTTTTATTTTATTTAATAATGCCCCAAAGCACAAACATATTACAATGTATTATTATAATTGTTCTCTTTTATTGTTGTTGTTAATTATCTCTTACTGTGCCATATTTATAAACTAAACTTTAACAACGATATATGTTGTTGTTGTTAGGTGCCGTCGAGTCGGTATCTGACTCATAGACCCTCATAGGGTTTTCAAAGGTTGACTGTTTTTCGGGATTGCCTTGGGAGTGGATTGCCAGGTCCTTCTCCCATTTTTGTGGTGTTGGGAATTGAACTCGGGACCTCAGAGACTACAGCGCAGCCCTCTACCAACTGAGCTAAATCCCAGCCCCAACAATGATATATATGTACATTAAAAAGTAGAGTATGTATAGGGTTTGGAATTATCACATGTTTCAGTCATCCACCAGGTATCTTGGAATGTAATTCCCTATGAATAAGTGGGGCCTACAATAATGTGAGTTTTTCCTAATGATTTGTTGTCTGAATGGCTCTGGGTTACAAACCCTAGGGATTTGTAAGCATAGCTTTGTGGAATCTTTTGTTATCAGTTACATGTGGTTTCAGGTGCACACTGTTATTTCAATTTACTGGAATCCTTTAAGTTTCCTGCTGTTTCACGTTTCAAGAAGTGGCCGAAGGTCAAAGAAAAATACCAAGAATTTCACCTTGTTTTGTGTGACAGCAGAATGAAGGCACATAATTACACACCGTCCCCACCCCTGCCAAACCTGCACTGGCCCACATTTGTTTGAAATGTAGCACAGCACTGCATTGTTATCCGAGGATATTCCCATGAGATAAGAAAGGCCTGGCAGAATTGAGGTGGCAGCTTGATTACACCAATTTTAAAACATTTCTTCCTTCATGACAAAGACCCGTTGTTTACTCCAAAAAAAGAGCAAGTTGTTGTGGCTGTTGTAGCATGTGTTAATTCTGGAAAGCGTCAGTCTTAAGAGTGCTATATGCACACCAGTCACCCCAAGGGAGTTTTATGTGAATGTTCATTAAGGGAGGACAGGGATGGATTTTAGCAAAGGCATAAGGATTTAAACAGCCAAAGAGACTTTTCTTTCAGGAATCATTTTGAATTGTTGTTGTTTTTAGGTGCTGTCGAGTCGGTATCCGACTCATAGCGACCCTCTGTACAAAGGGGAAACACTATTGTCAGTATTTCTCTGCTGTTCATAGGGTTTTCAATGGCAGATTGATTTTTTTGGAGGGGGTTGCCAGGTCCTTCTCCCAAGCCTACAGCTTCTGGTGTTCCCAGGCGGTCTCCCATCCAGGTACTAACCAGGCCCGACCCTGCTTAGCTTCCGAGATCTGACGGGATCAGATGCCATAGGGCTACGGCTGCAGGCTCATTTTGAATAGGTATACATTAATTTCAGAATGTTGAAAACAGGTTTAGAATTCCACTTTCAGAATGATCTTTAGCTAGGCGTGGTGACTCAAACCTGTCATCTCAGCGATTCAGGAGGCAGAAGCAGGAGGATCATAGGTTTGAGGCCAGAGGCAGCCTATGTAATTTAGCAAGGCCCTATCCAAGATAAAATATAAAAAAAGTAGGCTTTGGATGCAGCCCAGTGATAGAGCACTTGCAAAGTATGTGTGAAGCTCTGGGTTCAACCTCCAACCTCCAACTACTGCAAAAACAAGACAAAACAAAATAAAAACTAGAATGGTCTTTAGAGCCAGTTTATAAGACAGAGCAAAAGTGGGGGTTTTTTTTTGTTGTTGTTGTTTTTAGAAATTTTTAATGTACATCTTAATGTGTTTCATTTTGACATGCTTTTCATTGTGACATTTCCATATATGCATTTTGATAAACATTATTAATATAGGTTACCCCTTACCCTCCCCTATGCTTCCCCCCCTCCCACCCTTCCCATCTTAGTTTCCCATCTAAGTCTTCTCTATCTTTTACTTAGTAGTTTTTTTCTATATGTCCTTGGGTTCCAGTTCTGTTTAAGATAGAAACTTTTCCTGTAGTGGCCTTTGTTTTTATCTTGTTAGAACAATTACATGCAATTTCTAGTCCATTTATATTGACATCATTCTTATCTTCCCCCCCTTTTATTATGATCTGGCCTTTGAATAGGATTTTTCCTTCTTGTAATTTTGAATCAGCTCCCTCATATGAGTGAGAACATGTGTCGTTTCTCTTTCTGAGCTCGTGTTCGTTCACTCAAAATAATTTTCTCTAATTCCATCCATTTTGCTGTGAATGACCTTATTTCATTTTTCTTGATTGCTGAGTTGAGACAGCAAAAGTGTTCTTATTCAGTTGTTCATCTATCATCTTCAGTTGGTCTATCATTCTGACATTCTACAACAGGCGTTTGTGAAGCTTTCCATCTGCCAATGGCGCATCTTGTTGAGTGGATGCCAATATGTTAGAGGCATTTCTTGCCTTTGGGGAGGCAACAGGATAAATCTGTTGTGAGGAGGTAGATGAGGTGTAGAATTGGGATGTCCATGAACAAAACAAGGTGGACAGCCCAGGAAGGAAGCATGGCTTAGTAAAATGTATGTGAGGCTCCAGGTGGAGGTGATGTTTGGGCTAGAGGATTTTCAGGACAGGATCAAATGTGTGCAGCTCTTACTGTATTTTGTTTGTTTGTTTGTTCTGGGTTTTTTGGCACTACTGGGGTTTGAACCCAGGCCCTTGCACATACCTTGTAAGTGTTCTACCACTGAGCTGCATCCCAGCCCATTTTTAATTTTTTTTTTTTAACTTGAGACAGGGTTTTGCTGAGTTACACAGGCTGCCTCTAGCCTTGTATTTACAATCCTCCTGCCTCCACCTCCTGAGTCGCTGGGATTGCAGGCATGTGCCACTGCGCCTGGTTCTCTTGTGGTTTTGATTTGCATTTCCCTAATGACTGATGGTCTGCCATTGAAAACCCTATGAATAGCAGAGAAGCACTGACAATAGTGTTTCCCCTGTTGTACAGAGGGTCGCTATGAGTCAGATACCGACTCTACGGCACCTAACAACAATGACTGATGGCAGGCTTCTTTCATGGGTTTTTGGTCATTTTTATATCTTCTCTCCTTCATCTTTGATGGCAATTCCAAACAAAACAAGTTGTGAAAATGTTCTGAACATTGATAGCCTTCTGAGAATAAGCAAGGCAAGTTGGACATGGTGGCATGTGCCTGTAATCTCAGTGACTCAGGAGGCTGAGGCAGGGAGATCACAAGTTTAAGGTGACAGGCAGCTAGTACAATTTAGTGAGACCCTGTCTCAAAAAGCAAAAAAGAGGCTGGGGGTGTTATTTAGCATATGAGAGACCTTAGGTTCAACCTCCCAGTACTGAAAAAAGAAAAGAAGAAGGAAGAGGAGGAGGAGGAGGATTGATTTTAGGTGTAATATGCTCATTGGGCTCTGCAAATTATGTCAATAGTTATAACATTGATGAAAATACGAGCTCGTGGGTGTCGTTTCTACTCTGAGCATTATCTTATCCTCCCCAATAACTTGAGTCTTACAGGAAATTATTCAATTTGAGCCAGATCTGTGACCTATCCATTTCTTCATAGTGTTTTGAGATATTATGGATTTTGCCTGTAAGATAGTTTCATAAATTCCATACTAGTCAAATTTCTCTCTGTGTATATGTAGAGAGATGGTATATGTATATGGTATATTTGTACACATAGAGAAAAAAAAGCAGAGTGTGTATGTGTTCTAGGATTAAGGGGGATATTAAACCTCAACAACTCAAGTCAACCCTTACGTCAACACCACATATTTATTGTGCTGCTTCACCAGAAATGAGGCTCTCTAAAAAGTGAAAGATGTCCTTAATAGTTCCAATGAAAGTTGCTACACATTTTTCCTCATAACTCCATAGGGTTACAAAGATGAGACAATTAGGACAGGGAAAGGCCTAAGGCAAATTTCTTTGTCCAGAGAAAGAAAGCTGGGCCTAACACTGCTGTAGAAACCAATACCCACTATACTACTTAAACCTGTATTTAAACTTTTTGCATTGAGCAACCAGTGTTGCAAGTATTGCTTAGGCCGCCGGAATGTAGGAGTGAACAAGACCGAGTGCTTGTATTTTATCAGGGGAGCCTGATAATGCATGAATGTATCAGGTGGGGGAAGCATTGCAATGCAAAATAAAGCAAGGTGTAAGGGGTGTGACCGTGCTGCTATTGTAGAAAGGATGGGCAAGAAAGTCCTCTCAGACAAAGTACAGACAACTAAACAAGCTGAGGGAGAAAGCTGCATGGATGTTGGGGGGAAGGAAACAAAATACAGTTTCTGGGATTGCTGTGGTTTGAATGTGGTTTGTGCCCTCTGAAACTCATGTTGAAATTTGATAGTCATTGTAGCGCTATTGGTGAGCGGGGCCTTTAAGAGAGAATTGTGTCTGCTTTTCCACCATGTTGCAACGCAGCATGAGGCCCTCACCAGATGCAGCCACCTGATCTTGGACTTCCCAGATTCTACAACAGGAAGCCAAAAGAACTTTTTTCCTTTATATTTTCCCCAGTCTCAGGTATTCTGTTACAGCAACAGCATGTGGACTGAGATAGTGATGGATCAAGTTTTACCCATTTGAAGAACAACTTAGAGGCCCAAACAGCAAGAGTGGTGAGATTTCAAAGGAAGAGTGGTAGCAGCTAAATTCAAAGGAATGGCCAATTTCAAACAGACCAGTGCTGAAGACTTAGGCAGAATTACAAAGTTCAAGTTGGTCTGTCTCTGTCCTGGGAATCCATTCTTGGTTTCTGGTTCAGTAAAGTGTCTTATAATTTCCTATTGTTGCTGTAACAAATGACAGCACACTTAGTGTCTTAAGGCAAGGCAAATTTATTACTGTAGCAGTTCTAGAGGTCAGAAGTCCAAAATATTGTTTCTGCAGGCTCGCGGGGAGCCTCCATTTCCTTGTATTTATGGATTTGTTTGGGAGAAGGACACAGCAAACCACTCACAAAAATTAGTCCACCAGCTGGGCACGGCGGTGCACATCTGTAATCCCAGTGGCTAGGGAGGCGGAGGCAGGAGGATCGCAAGTTTGAGACCAGAGGCAGTCTGCAAAACTTAGCAAGACCCTGTCTCAAAAAGTAAAAAAAAATGGGCTAGGGGTGCAGCTCAGTGGTCCAGCACTTGCAAAGTATGCAAGCACTCAGCCCTGGGTTCAACCCCCAGTACTGCAAAAAAATAAAAATAAAAAATAAATAATAAATAAAAATAAAATTAGTCCACCACTGAAAACCCTATGAATAGCAGAGGAGCACTGACAATATTGTTTTACCTGTTGTACATAAGGTCACTATGAGTCGGATACCGACTTGATGGCACCTAACATCAACAACAACATTGATTCGTTAGAGGCTGTTTGCATTCCCTGGCATGTGGCCTCTTCCTCCATGTTCACAGCCAGCATAGTATCAGATCTTCTCATCTCAGATCTCTGCTCCGGTCTTTCTATCTACTCCCTCAGACACTGACCTTCCTCCCTTTATCTCATACAGACCATGGTGGTGAAACTGTTAGATTGGGGCCTCTGAGATAACCCAGGGGAATCGCTTCATCTCAAAACCATTGGTTTAATAACCCTTGTAAAGTCTCTTTTGTCACATGTGGTAACATATTCACAAGTTCTAGGGGTTAGGACATGGATATTTCCAGGCAGGAAGAGGGTGACAGTGTGAGAAGAGGGAGAGCATTATTCAACCCACCACAATGGTCTTTCTTGCTTGAGTAAGGTGTGATTTCTGAGTTCAAGGTACATGCACAATATATGTAGGAGGCAGAATTGGTTGTTTACATTATGAAATAGAGGGAGGTTTACGGATTTCTTAAAGTTGCTCATTAAAATATGTTGTTGTTGTTAGGTGCTGTTGAGCTACATCTGACTCATAGTAACCCTCATAGGGTTTTCAATGGCTGATTGTTTTGGGGCTTGCTTTGGGAGTAGATGTCCACGTCCTTTTCCCATTTTTGTGGTGCTGGGGATCGAACCCTGGTCCTCAGAGAGTGCCAAGCAGCACTCTACCAACTGAGCTAAGCCCCAGCCCCAGGATTATCTATCTCTAATTCTAAATAGACATGCAAATTTATTACACAAAAATCATATTACTTACATGTCCTCTCCCTAGATAGTTGTCTGGAAAAAAAAAGAAGAGAGAGAGACCATGGCCATGCCAGTCTCCTGAAAAGGATAGAATTTTACCATCTCACAAAGAAAAGGATACATTTCTAGGACCCAGTCTACCTTTTCCTTTCAGAAGATTTTTAAAATCAAGGGAAGGTTCAGCATTTGAATTATTAACAAGTCCCACGGTTGGCAAGGAACCCACCAAATATTAAATTAGGTGATTTGGCCTTTATTCCAAATTAACCGGTACCTCCCTGTGACAGAGAGATACAGTTTGCCATTGTAATGGCACCTTCATAAAACATCTGCAGGGGCTGGGACGGATGCTAATGTCAATGTGAGAACTGTGGGATGTGGCCTGAAGATTTTCCTCCACACTTTACGGGGCACAAGTGTGCTCCACCACATAGGTGGCTTTAGCTTGCAATGTTGTGTTGCTGCACATAAGTACCGTGAAACTGTTTACTTGTTGAATGGGCTGCCAAGGAGAGGAAAAAATTCCAAGGAGAAGCATATTGAAAAGGAGCCCAGAACAGCACTGTGCTCTTCCACAACGAGAATGTGAAGCCCTAAGATAATGAAATTCAAATGAAAGGAACGTGCAGGCCGCTGTCAGATTCATCTGGAGCGTTCTCTGTGTTACCCATTGCTGGGAACAACCTGTAAAATGTGCCATCTGCAACATGTGGCATTGTAGACTTTATTTTGTTTTTCTTTTCTTCTTTCTTTTTTTCTTTTTCTTTTTTTTTTTTTTGGAAGTACCTGGAGGCTAAATCAAAGACCTCACATACACGTTTCTAGTGCTTGTCCACTGAACTGTACCCCCAGGCCTACTTTTAAATTTTTATGGTGACACAGGGTCTTGCTAAATTACACAGGCTGCCTCTGGCCTTGAACTTGCGATCCTCCTGCCTCAGCCTCCCGAGTCTCTGGGATTACAGGTGTGCACCATGGCACCCAGTGGCATCATATCCTTCTTGAGAGATCAGATGATGTGGTCCCAGCTGACCGCTGAGCGGCAATCAACAGTATTGCAGTTCTAATATATTCTCATCTTCTTATAGTTCAAATTTTCTATTCAGGCGATCTCTCTGACAAGAGGAAGATGCAAACCTTGGCTGTGTGACCAAAATAACTTCAGTAAGGGAATTTAAGTCTTTCATTCCTCTAATATTAAGATAGATATGTGCAAATAGTCCTTTTGTTAAAAGATGAGATACAAGTCTTTATTTTATTATCATTTAAAAAATTCTCTTGTTTGTATAGATGTGAATGTTAAGGAAACAAAATGCGTCTAGAAAGCCATAATGAGGTGTATGCATTTGTCTACTTTTAGAGGAATTTTAATAAATAACATCAGTACATTTATATTGTTCTTAGGTGCCCGTCGAGTAGGTATCCCACTCATAGCGACCCTCATAGGGTTTTCAATGGCAACTGTATCGGGAGTGCCTTGGGAGTGGATTGCCAGGCCCTTCTCCCAACATTTATATTAATTATGCATTAATACATGACACATGGGAGACGGATGTGGCAGTCCACTCCTGAAACAATCCTGATACAATCAGCTATTGAAAACCCTATGGGGTAGCTGTGAGTTAAATGCAACTCAACAGCACCTAACAACACCCCCGCAATACACAACACATTTAACCAGTGTGCAGTGGTGGGATCTTTATGAACAGTATATATCCAGTTCCAATTAAACTTATCCAAATTTTTACTACTAACTTGAAACCTCTATCCCCTAATTGTGACTTTAAAATAAATTAAAATTTTTGTTATGACTTATTGACTCAGTAAACAACTATCCTTAGTATTTTATGGGTATATTGCAAGGGTTAAATGAGTCAATATTTGCAAGACCCCATTCCTGACATATTATTTAAAAATAAATAAAGACATGGTAATGAATTTCACTTATACAACACACAGTGAGGCAAGGGAAATTCTGTTGTTCAACTGAAGCTTCATAGAGCAGTTCTAAGTTATACTTAATCCACTGGAGAGATTTTTGATACTCTAAGTTCTTCCTTGCCTGCAACTATAGCACTGTGGCATCTGATCCCATCAGATCTCAGAAGCTAAGCAGGGTCAGGTCTGGTCAGTACTTGGATGAGAGAACTCCTGGGAACACCAGACACTATAGACATGGAAGAAGGACCTGGCAACCCACTCCCAAAAATCGATCCACCATTGAAAACCTTATGAATAGCAGAGAAACACTGACAATAGTGTTGCACATAGGGTTGCTATGAGTTAGACACCAACTCGATGACACCTAACAGCAACCACAAGAAGTCTTCCTTACCAAAAATCCCTCATAGGTCTTAATGGACAATGCTTCATGCAAACCGTCTTTTCTGTGGTTGCTTGAAGCAAGACAAACTGTAGCATTGCAGTATGCCACAAATCCTTTCTTCTTTTTTCCTCAATGCCACAAAGCAGAGAATTAAATAAAATATTTCATACAAAAAGTATCTGCCTGGTGCTAAAAATGGAATCCAGGGCCTCAGGCATGCTAGGCAAGTTCTCTCCCTCTAAGCTACATTCCCAACCCCCATGATCATATTTCATAAAAGAGAATTTAATATTATAGCTAACTAATCATATGTTGTATCATTTCAAGGAGAGCCCAATTTCTATAAGGGAAGTATTTTTAGCCCCCTTTCTGGCTTCATCTCAGAGCCTGCAGTGGCATTGCCCTGTGGCCCATCCATTTAATGTGTGCTACATTTTCTTCTTTTCCTTTTTTCCCCTTTTCTTCTTTCTCTTCTTTTCTTTTTTCTTTCTTTCTTTCTTTCTTTCTTTCTTTCTTTCTTTCTTTCTTTTTTTCCTTTCCTTTCCTTCCTTTCCTTTCCTTCCTTTCCTTTCTTTCCTTTCCTCTTTTCTCTTCTTTCTCTTCTTTTCTCTTTTCTTTTCTTGTCTTGTCTTGTCTTTTCTTCCTTGCCTGGTACTGGAGGGCTAAACTCAGGGCCTTGTGCATACTCTGCAAATGCTCTATCACTGAACTATACCCGCATCACTCACCTCTTCTTTTGTTTTATCTAGAGACAGATTCTCATAAGTTACACAGGCTGCCCCTGGCCTCAAACTTGCAATCCTCCTACCTCTGCCTCCATAGTCATTGGAATTATAGGAGTGGACCACCATACCTGGCTAGTGTGTGCCGAATTGAATGGAAGTCTTTCTTACTCTGATAAGGAAAAGACAAATCCATGAATTCAGCCATGTTCCTGACTGATGCTATCCAGCTTCATTTCCAAGCTCCTCAAAGTACATCTCATCGACAAAGGCAAGTTTGCTGCATCATCCTTGGAACTCTGTGTTCATTCTCAGAATGAGACATCTTAGAACCATTGAGCTTCTTATAAAATGCACAGACTCTCAAAGACATCATTAAGAGAGAGAGAAGGATAGAAATGATGGTAGCCCTGAGATTCTTTACTCTATAGTCCTTTTTTCTCTGCTCATCTTTGTTCCATTTCCAGAGCTATGCACCTACCTCTATTATGGAACAATGCTATTTACACTGGAAAATTGAAACTAACATGTGAAAATAAGTAGTGAAAGAGCTAAGCCTGAAATGCACTGGCATAGACCAGCCCTTGGAGCAGGGAAAGGAACTGAGATGGTTCCTCTTCCATCTCAGCCCAACCCTCCCTGGGCTGGACACTAAACCAATGCTCAATCTGCATCCTTTCAGAAGTAGATAAGCAGCAGTGTGCTAACCACCAGAAGAAGAAACCTGAGTTGTTTCCTTTCCCCTGTTTCAAGAATTGGTTAAAACCCACCAGGAGAAAGCCACCTCCTTACAAAAGACCACATCTTCTCGAGTCTAATCCACACCCTTTAACACTTTTTGTTATTGTTGCCATCATTGTTAGGTGCTATCAACTCAGATCTGGTTCATAGCAGCCCTGTGTACAACAGAACAAAACACTACCCAACATTATGCCATGCACATGGTCTTTCTCATGTTTGAGCCCATTGCTGCAGCCACTGTGTTTCATCTCGTTTTAAGTTGTGCCACATCAGCAACTGGAGGTCCCAGCGGCTTTTCTCCATTCCCTTCATTTAGATTGACTCTACTTCAAGGAAGCAACTCTTCCCATCATTCTTGAATGCCAGTGTGTGTGTGTGGGGGGGGCTCATTTTCCGGCACTGTATTTGATAGTGCTTCTCTGCTATTCATAGAGTTTTCAATGGCTAATTGTTTCAGGAGTGGGCTGCCAGTTCCTTCTCCCTAGTCTGTCTTAGTCTGAAAGCTCAGTTGAAACCTGTCAAATCATAGGTGGCCCTGCTGGTATCTATAATACCGATGGCATAGCTTTTAGCATCACAACACCACAGAAGCCTCCACAGCACAACAAGTTGATACACCCTTAGGAGCTAACACTATAAGAGGGCTGCAAAATCAGATATGCATTGCAATTGCAGGTGGATTGGATTGACAGTCAAGAGAGCTCTGTTGAAAGGGTGCAGATTAGATTCAAGAATATACAGTATTGTTCTTTAGACTCTTCTATTTGGGGAAGAATAAATATGGTTCTATACTTTGTACTAGATATCTGTATTTTACTTAAATATTTGTAAAAAATTAATTGGGCTAGAATTTGTAAATATAGACAAGTATATTTGAATGTTTGACTTTTTAAAATTAATAAACTCTAGTCTTTAGAGAAGTTTTAGGTTTCCAGCAAAATTGAGCTAAAAGTACAGAGAATTCCCATATACTCCCTATTCTCACATGTTTACAATCTCACCTGCTATGGATATCCCTCAACAGAGTGGTACATTTGTTATAAGTGACAAACCTACATTGATTGGCACATGTTTATCATCCAAAGTCCAGAGGTTACATTAAGGTTCCCTCTTGGTGTTGTACATTCTATGGTTTGGAAAAATGTGTAGTGATATACATCCACCATTATAGTATCATACACAATAGTTTTTCACTGCCCTAAAATTCCTCTGTGCTCTGCCTGTCCATCCCTCACTCCTCCCTAACTCCTCGCAACCACTGACCTTTTCACTGTCTCTATAGTTTTATCTTTTCCAGAACATCATATAGTTGAATCATATAGTATGTTGCTTTTTCAGATTGACTCCTTTCACTTAGCAGTGTGCTTTTAAATTTCCGTCATATATTTTCAGAGATCAACAACTCATTTCTTTTCAGCACTGAATAATATTCCATTGGGTGGATGTGCCATGGTGTATTTATCCATCCATCTCCTGAAGGGCCTCTTGGTTGCTTCCAAATTTGGGCAGTTATGAAAAAAGCTGCTATAAACATCCATGGGTAGGTTTGTTTATTTATTTATTTATTTATTTATTTTGTATGTGGATATGATTTTTTAGCTCATTTTGTTGCATATCAAAAAGGTGATTCCTGGATGAGGTAGTAACAGCATGCTCAGTTTCATAAGAAACTTCCAAACTGTCTGCCAAGGCGGCTTGGCTATACGTTTTGCTTTTCTGCCAGCAATGAATGAGCGTTTCTGTTGTTCCACATTGTTACCAACATGTGGTGGTGTTGGTGTTCTGAAGTTTGACCATTCTACTGGGTGTGTCTTATGTTGAACATCTTTTCATACTTGGGATCTGCATATTTTATTTGCCTAAGTTTTCATTGGGTTCATCTCCTTGTTCAGCCTGAAGAGCACCTTGTACATTTTGGATCACCGTCACTTATCAGATATATCTTTTGGGAGTATTTTCTCCCTGTCTGTGGTTTGTCTTCTCATTTCTCTTGACTTTATCTTTCACAGAGTTGTTGTTGTTGTTGTTAGGTGCCGTCGACTCGGTATCCGACTCATAGAGACCCTCTGTACAACAGTTGTTGTTGTTGTTAGGTGCCGTGGAGTCGGTATCCGACTCATAGCGACCCTCTGTACAACAGGGGAAACACTATTGTCAGTGCTTCTCTGCTGTTCATAGGGTTTTCAATGGCAGATTGATTTTTGGGAGGGGGTTGCCAGGTCCTTCTCCCAAGCCTACAGCTTCTGGTGTTCCCAGGCGGTCTCCCATCCAGGT